>BGPR01001763.1:5760-23219 GCA_013235015.1 Araneus ventricosus
GAAGACGGCATAAAAAATCATTCCATCTCTCATACGTCATCTTAAAAAAACAGCGAGAGGTAGATGCAGACCAAGAAGGGAAAAGAAACAAGAGAAAAGAAACTCCCCTCCAGCAGCACGCAACAAGCTGCAGTATCTTGTTATCTTTCTTGAAAGCTATCGACAGACCGTAACGGGAGAATATCTCCATTGATTATCGAAGCCGCAAGAGGTCGTTACCGAGCGTGCCAGACCCTCTTTAAAAAGGGAATTAGATGAACCCGAATCCATGGGCTCAGTTCGAGATGGAATATCTAAGCATTCCTCGATACCTGGAGGAAACGAACAGGATGGCTGAGGAGGGTGTTTTTTGCTGCGATTATTCATAGGTAACTGGTCATGACAGGCCTTCGAGATGCAATGATCCCTTAACATGGTGATTTAACGGTTTCTTAACCTATCATGGTGATTTAAGAGTAGTGTTCTCAATGGGGATGTTCTATTTTCCTGTTTTGTGAAGAAATATACTAGAAAATTGTTGGTATAAGGATGCGCTGTGATAGAAAGTATGTAATCAGAATCGAAGATTTCTGTTCATAGCAATAATTGTTTCTCTTTTTATTCGCATTGCAAAAATATTGATGCGTAAGAAATAACTACTCTATGGAAATCATAGTTTAGAAGAAAATAGGAAAAAAATTTTAACAGAAATTATGGAAAACATTTTTTTTTCTTTTTCATAAAGAATATCTAAAAGGAGAGCTATTAAATTAATAGATGTTTTTACGACAAGGAGGAGCCCGATTGAAATTAGCAGAATGTGTAGAACTACAGATAATCCAGATTCATATTTCTGATATCATCTTTGCCGTTCAAAATAATGATTTTTTTTCCTGAAATATGTGTTCACAAATAAGCATTCATCGGACAGAAAAATAGTATAGACAAACAAAATATGTAAATTCAAAATGATATACAAAAATTCATGAGCTTTTGACGGAGACTTACGTCTCTCCATATTGGACTAATGGTGTCTAGGGAAAGGAAAAAAATTATGACGCTTTTCGCGCTCAAGTTAAACTCTTATAGCTCCGCAACTAAACAACATAGCGAGTTGATTTTAGTTTCATTTAAGAGAAAAAGGTAGACATTAAAGATTGCAAACATAATTTTAAAATTTGTAATTACGGTTTAGTCACAGTCAAGTTTCAAAGTTGGTGAAAATCACGAAGAATTGTACATAGAAAGAGTCACATAGTCACACTAGACTAATAGTCACTATAGACTACAGAGTTAATAGCCACAAAGAGCTACTTTAGTCATAGAAAGTCACAGTTGAGTAAGGTAAGTAAGTCTACGCCCCTCAATCCCAACGGCCGTTTCGCAGAGGTCTACACACAATCGAATGGTTTATTCTTGACCTCATTTGGAATCCACCTTTAATATGAGGATGGAATGTCGTCATATGAGTAAACGGGTACCCATGGCAACATAAGATTGACTAGTTAACGGTTCCACTTCTAAATATGAGTTCGTACTTCCTTATAAGGACTCCACACATGAGAAGTTCGTTATGGGATTTATTTTGCACGGTTCTCGATGTTATCTGTGGTGGTCGGAACATTCAGATTTTCTGGTTGTGCTATTGAAAGTCGGAGTCCCTTCTATTATTACCGTCACCTACAGCTGCAGTTCCAAATCTTTAATTCCTCCTATACCCATTGATTAGTCTTTCTTATTTTTGTGTATCCCCATTGTAATACCCGCCCACTCTCCTCGTGAAGATGCTTTTATTAACAATATTAAGGTGTTAGAGGGCTTGTTAAGGTTTCTTAAGAGTCAAACGACTTGAATCAATGCCATTTTCGGATTTGTTTTTGGTTTTTCGATTTATTCCATTTTTATAATAGTATTAGTTCCTCGCTCTAACAAATTAAAACCACATTGGGTGAATTTCATACTAACCTAATTGTGAAACTTAACAATTACTCATCACTATAATCAGGTGTTAAAATGGAAGACAATTTCAATACAATTCTTAAGCTTGTGTCATGGACCTAAGTTTATAAAATCATATTCATATATAGAAAGATATCTTTTGTTTAGCACTGTGTCAAGCTCACTGCGATATTTGCTAATGATATAAGCAAAAGATTATTATGTTTTTTCCACGTATTCTGTTTTCGTTAATAGTTTGACACATTCTGTTCATTTAACACTGATTTCTTGGGACTTTAATTTTACTGCTATTTATAGTATACGCTTTCGGACTTATATAACTTTCACTTTTTTCACGAACTTGGAAAAATAAAATTCAATAACTTTTTGTTCGTTTTAATCCCTTATGTGTTGAGTTTTCCTCTGTTATGAAATTAATTTCGTGTACTCCTAACTGCTCCACCACTTACTCCCAGAGGTATGCCCATAGTGCTCCTAATTGGTTCACCACTTACTTCAGGGATTTTGTTCGTTTAAATCTCTCAGGTTTTGTGTTTTCCGCTGTTATCAACATTATTTTCGTATACTCCTAACTGGTTCGCCACTTACCCTCAATGGTATGCTACCAGTACTTCTAACTTACACCCGGGGTTTATGTTCGTTTTAATCCCTTATGTGTTTTGTTTTCCGCTGTTATAACATTAATTTCGTGTACTCCTAACTGCTCCACCACTTACTCCCAGAGGTATGTCCCTAGTGCTCCTAATTGGTCCATCACTTACCCCAGGGTTTTTTTGTTCGTTTTAGTCTCTCAGGCTTTATGTTTTCCGCTGTCATCAACATTATTTTAGTATACTCCTAACTGGTTCACCACTTACCCTCAGGGGTATGCTACCAGTTCTCCTAACTTACCCCCAGGAGTTTTTGGTCGTTTTAATCCCTCATGTTTTGTGGTTTCCGCTGTAATCAAAATTACTTTCGCGTACTCTTGTCCATCATTTACCCCTAATTGTATGCGTACCACAAGTTGGGATCCTCTGATATAAAGTAAAGCTGCGAAAAAATTTGTTGTGACGTATAGAAAAACAAAACTTTTCTAAGTTTTAATTCTTATGAATTAATCATGAAAAGAACTAATTAAAGCATATAATGCGATGAGATCTTGATGCGGATAGTGTTATCAGTAAGTTGCCAAACAGCCCAAGTACTGTGAGATTAAATTAAGAGGCGTTTAATGCAATTAATTATCCATATTAATTACAAAAGTGTTAAGCGGATATTAGAGTGGATCAAGACATCTAAGACACAGTGAATAAGAAAAAAATTATTACTTCATTCGTGTGATGGTTACGAAGTCTTGCTTTGCAGTTTAATCAAGTTTCTTAAGAGCAATGGATAAAGGCGCAAATAAGTCAACAGCAATACAAAGTAATTAGGTTGGTTTTTCATCGGCAATATTTTAGCTATGGAATTTCAGTATTGAAATAATTCTTTTTAAATGTTTTAGTTAAATCAATATTCAATACCATTTCTAATAACAAAGTAAGCAATTTATTTTAAGAGCAATAAGAGTAATATGACATTGAGTAGAAATTCAGTCTCATGCAAGAATACATCCACGAATGGATTAAATAACGATCTCGTCTGAATTTATTTTTGTTACTTAGCTGTTTTACGAAGTATATCAGTTTTCTGTTTAGGTGGAGCTAAACGTCAAAAATCTAACAACCAATAGTTTAAAAGGCCCTGCTGTATGTAAGCAATTTTTCCAATCTGCAATTCTTTTATACTAGCCGACTTCGGCGACCAGCCTTTTCGCTAGGAATATAAATTCAATTAAATCTCTTATGTATAATTTGATATTCTTGATTCCCTTCAGAAAGTAATTTTAAATTCATTTGTGATAGACATTTAACCCATGTTATTTCAGTAGCCTTGCAGTCCTGGCTCCGAGTTCGGGGGTATACAGTGGTGATTAGTAGCCTTGTTCTCCTGGATCCGAGTTCGAGGGTATACAGTGGTGATAAGTAGCCTTGCTCTCCTGGCTCCGAGTTAGGGGGTATACAGTGCGGATAAGTAGCCTTGCACCTGTTCATGAACGTCCCGAAAGGTGTCAAGTAACTGTCTGTGTCATGAAACATTCAATTGTGCGCTGTCGGCATCAACTTCTCTCTCTTATTTCTCTTGCAAAATATGCATTTAATTTCAACATTAAAATGGCGCGGCACATTTTGCTTCCAGCAGCATGTTAGCTGTATGAAAATATACTTATTAAAACATAGCATTAAACATTAAGGTATAATTTTGATGAAATGAAATATGAAAGCATAATGTATTAGGATATTATTTTAGCTTTCAACAATGGAACAGAAACACGGAAATAAATATTTGTTTAAACAATGAAAGCTGTTTGAATTGCGTTGGAACAATGAAAAGTATTGTAAATTATTCCAAAAACTTTTTCAAAAATTTATTAAAATTAGAGAAAAACTCCTATGACAACTTATTTGTTATCACCGAAAAGGTATTTTTTAAAAATTTTCAGATGGTATAAGAATAATTTTTGTGCTGTAATATGTTAGGATGCTTTTGAGGAAAATGCCAAAATTTAGCTTAATTTTTAATTAATTAAAATTCTAATTAAAGTTTTAGAAAACGGCTCCCAGGTGCACATTCCCACCCTCCAAGGTAGGTTTCTGCCAAATTTCGTTGCTCTAGGTCTAGCGGTCTGTCCCTCTAGAGCGCCAACTCTAACACACAGAGAGAGAGAGAGAGACACTCTCTCTCTCTCTCTCTCTCTATATATATATATATATATATATATATATATATATATACAGAGAGAGACACATACACACACACAGACACACACAGAGAGACAGACACAGAGAGAGAGAGAGAGGCACACACACACAGACAGATACACAAACACACAGAGAGAGAAGCACACACACACAGACAGAAACACAAACACATACACGCACGCACACAGAGAGACACACACACGCGCACGAACACACGCGCACGCACACACACACACGCACACACACGCACACACACACACCACCACACACACATATACGCATAAACGCCAGCCTTTAACTCAGTCTGGCGTGCTGATTGTCTGTGGATATTATGTACAGCAATATGAATGGAAATGAGTTCATCTAATTTTCCCCCCATTCTTTTAACAAAAAAACTTTAAAGTTTTTCTTATGAGTCCATTGCGTCAAGAAGGTGGCATAACCTCTTCATCATAGCTTAAATTAGTATAGGACAATTTGTCTTCTATTAATTCTGGTGTGAATAAGTTCGAAGTCATGATATCTTTACCACAGTTCGAATACTAAAAAGAAGGAATTTTTCACATTTTAGAACGGGAATAACGATGTATAACCAAAGCTTTGCCTCGTATAACCGAAGTACCTTATCGTTAAACGAATACGAATGAATCGGGCCTGTGATGAATCAACGTATAAACGTAAACGATACATAAACGTAAGCGACGTATAAATGAGAAACTTAAAAACGGCACTTTACTGTGTTTACAATAATTTTATAAAATCTATAATAATTATACTCTCGCCAGCAAATAGACATCCTATAGAATTTCTAAGTTGGAACTATTCTAGGAAATTCTTATGACAATATTTTTATCAGAATTAAGTCATTTTGCTGCATGTCAGAAAGGTGTCTATTATGTTATTAAGTAGATATTCGGAACATTTTACATGTGCACTATGTAATTTATCGCAATTAATTTCTTTCAACATATTAGTAATCTTATCACGAATAAAAAAGCGATGATTTATTCTATGAAAATAAAAACATTCTTGAAATAACCTGAAATAAAGAATAGCTTGTTCTTCATTATTTATTTGTTTAAAATACCATTCTTTTCGCAAACGCTCTTTTGAGAAAGTGGCTATTATTTAAAATATTTTTATTTCCTGGTAATTAAAAAAGATTTATGAAGAGCATTTTTTAGAGAGAAAAGCATTCTTTTTTCTCAAATTTTTAATAGAAGAAATATAAATACGAGAGAAATAATGAACAATTATGCAGTTTACCGAATTGTGAGTACTTTCAAACAGTGGATGGAAGGATTAAATATTGCTTTTTATTCCGAATTTGTTTGCGAGTATTTTTCTAAGAAAAAAGTGAATGTAATTAAAAATACGAGAACGCTTGGATGAAGGTTCGAAAGCAGTTTCTTCTGCATTTTATGAGCTATTTTTCTTGTCATTTAAATTTTCGTGTTTTTTCCAAAATGGCTTAGATTTGCTGAAGAGTTTAATTTGTCAAATAAAGATAGAACTTATTTATTGTCTGTTTTATTTTTCATCCATGAAAAATTCATTTTTATGTGTAGTAGCTGCCATCCACCAAAAATATTTAAATAATTACCTTCAGTTTCATTATTTGTGAAATATTCCTTTTTTAAAAACTGTCAAAACCTAGTCGTTTTGACTTATTTTCATTCGAAGCGGAATAAGTTGCACATGATCATATCCATTATCACCAGCCGCGGAATAAGTCGCACATGATCATATCCATTATCACCAGCCGCGGAATAAGTCGCACACGATCATATCCATTATCACCAGCCGCGGAATAAGTCGCACAAGAGCATATCTATTATCACCAGCCTAATAATACGCTCTCGACGTTGTTCGTCTGTCACGTGCCGTCAAATATTCTGCTGGTGATAAGTGAACATCGTTACGAGTGCATTGTCCTGTGGCTGGTGATAATAGATAATTGTATTGTGCCAATTATTATGTTTTTGTATATAAACGGGTTAATTAATTAACTTTGATTGATTGGTTCCATAAGCATAACTTCTTGAAGTTATATTATAAAAATTTTGAAGAGAACTTCATGATCTGAACTGTCTTCAGATGGCATTTACAACCCAGCCCGACTCCCCAACGCCATACCCAATTGAGGATCTTCGACTTTTTTTGGGTCATATTTCACGTCAAAGTTTACGTCGATGATATAAGATTTCATTTCAATAATAAAAATTTCTTGTGATGGTATCAATGTCTAATTTTGAATCTTTTGTCGGTATGGACAATGAATTCTTTTCAAGGATGGGCTAGAGGGTATATGAAGATGTAGAAATGGCAATACAATAACGGTTGAAAGCTCCTCGACATTTTACATTTGGGCAATGCTGCACACGTCCAGTTTTACAACTACACAGAACTACTGCAACTACGCACTTATAGCCAAACAACTATGCAATGTAATGACATAACTACACACACATCACAGTAGCGGCTCATGGATTTGGGTACCCTTCTAAAGCATCCATTATTTTCGCTTTGCAGCTGAGGCGGATATTATTAGGTAGCATGCCTGCCATCTCCGCATGCCTAAATAGTTGCATGTTCTCCGTACACAGCGGGAACTTTAAATGACTATCTCAGAAATCCAAACTGCTGCGCCCCTAGCTTAATCGGTTGGTGTTTCCGACCATGCTTCCCTATGTGATTTTTGTTTATTTTTGTTTCCCTACTGTGACGTCTTAGAGACCTAGGGTAGCGTAAATCATCAGCTAGACTAGTATCACTTATAATGAATTTTATTTCGAAATTACTAGAAGGTTCTTGGTTGATTAAGGTTTACAAAATACGGTAATGATATATACAGATATCATAGACGTGGGTGTAATTACAGGATGGTGTTGAGACAGCCTCTGCACTAATCAGCAAGTAGAAATGAAAGTCACTCAGAGCAACGACTCTACTTAAAATCTATCGGGAAGTTCATCAAATCCTCATGAGCATCCGCTCATCTTGAATAAAAACTCGTACAGTTCAGATACCAGGTCTACGCTCTCAGGAAAAGTTAAACAAAAGCGTACAGCTTCTTAACGATGCTTCTCACAGCTACACAATTGGTCGCACGGGACACAGTTATTTTGAAAACCGATCCGAAGATCCAACGCTGGTACACGATCCTAAAATCGGAATCTAATCACGAGATAATCGAACGATCAGAAAGCAACACCCCCTTTTTTCTCCCACGCCGCAGCTTTAAACCTCTCGTTTTTCCCGGAACAAGGTCCGCCCAACTCGTGAGGATTGGATAAGAATTCGATGACGTCCGCAAGTGAGGTGACTTCCTTCCACGTCTCTTACAAGGCGAATGATTTATGTCTAATGATAGTCTCGGTATTAACGGTCTGGGCTATGGGTAGTCTTGTCTGAGTTCAACTGAGAAAGGACATCCTTCACTCCTTCTTGGTTAGGAGTTCTGAAAAGGGTATTGTGTAACAAACGTCACTATATCCATAGACGTTCATCTATCAGGCAGGGAGTGAAGAAAGCTCTTTGTGTGAATACTCCTTTGTTGAGCTTTCCAACAGTCCAGGTGGCTACTTTGGAGAGATAAATTTGAACAGCTGGCCTGGTATCTTCACTCTACCTTACTTACCTTAAAAGTTTTACACTGAATTCTGTATCACTGTTCATAACAGCTAGTGAACATATTTGTATCATACTGAATCTTTTTGATGTTTGAAGTTTTGTTTTTAATTCAAAGTTGAGTGTTGTTTTCGTCTTATTTGAATTTTCGTAATATTGTTTGTGAAATTCTTTTTATCGTTCCCAATGTTCAGTGCAAAACAATGAAATGCCCTTGCTACCATTTAATAAAATTTCTATTTTTTAAATAATAGTTTTAGAACTCAGTAAGGGAAAGAGCATTCTGTTGAAATAATAAAAATTAATGTACTTTTCTGTCTTTTTTATTATTATGTAGCTTTCAAAAAAGGAAAGAAAGCACTATATGCACTAATTATCTCTGGTCCCGCGAGTATTAAGACGAATTATGTTCGTAAGGGCCTCTCAGCACGAATTTTAATTTTCAAAATGATTTAATCGTCTCCTGAGAAATAAGAAAATATTCTCCCTTCTTCTCCTAAATAAAGGCTGCTTCCCCATACAAAGTAGGTTCATAATTTTTAGAAACCTTTCGTGAATTCACTTGAGCATTAAAATTCAACACTATTTTTGGAGCATAATGAGCGCTACTAAATCAAGCCATCTTAATGCTTATGAAAATTTCTATCATTAAAATAATCTATGCAGCTTTCATATCTTACAGTATTAAGGAAGTTCAACTTATTTGTTTTACTCCTATGTCATAAGAAATAGCTTTCATAAGATTATTAACAGTGTGTATTTATGAGGGCTACAAGAACTATTAAATAACTAGCCGCCTTTGGCGAGCAGTTTGTTCTCCGGGAATATAATTTCAACTTAATCTCTTATGTATAAATTGATATTCATGGTTCCCTTAACAAAGTAATTTTAATAGATAAATTTTGGTGGATATTTAATCCATGTTCTTTCAATAGCCATGCACCTATTCTGTTCGTTGTCTGCATGAACGTGCCTAATGGAGTCGAGTAACTGTCTGTGTCATGCAGCATACAATTTCCCGTTGTCAGCATCAACTTCACTCTCTTATTCCTCTTGCAAAACATGCATTTGATTTTAACTTTAAAATGTCGTGGCACATTTTACGTCCAGCAGCATATTAGCTGGATGAAAATATGATGACTAAAACATATCATTAAAATATAAAATATTACTTTAGCTTTCAACAATGGAAGATAAACACGCAAATAAATATTTGTTTAAACAATGAAAACTGTTTGAATTGCGTTGAAATAATGAAAAGTATTGTTGTAAATTATGCCAACAAATCTTTTTAAAAAGTTATTAAAGTTAGAGAAAAACTTTTACGGCAACTTAATTGATATAATTGAGAAGGTAATTTTTTGCTCTTTCAGATGGCGTAAAAGTGTTTTTTTTTTGCTGTAATATTTTCGGAAGTTATAAAGGTAAAACACAAAATTTCGCTTATTTTTAATTAATTAAAATTCTAATTATAATTTCAGACATTTCAGCACATTCCCACCTTTCAAACAATTCTCGTGCCAAATTCTGTAGCTCTAAGTCCAGCGGTCTGCCCTTTATATCGACAACGCACAGACACACACACATTATCCTTTATTATTAGTAGAGATAGACCTTATGGAATTTATATGTTTTAACAGTACATCTGTTAACTATAATACAGCGGTCGAAATTCTGCCGTAATTCATTAAATTTTTAAGTTTGAACGTTATTGAAGTTCTTTTGTCAAAGAGTATACCTCTATAATCATAGCATATAATGTTTTTGAATTTTTTTCTATTACATCAGCTGCGAGCATGTACAAACACGTCATTATGCATTAATTTTAATTATTTGAAAAATGCGAACGATAGGGAAATTTGATATAACTTTACTAAGTCTTATTTAGAAAACAATAACGCGTTTTCTGACATTTCCTTGGGTTTTTCTTATTGCTATACTGGCCAAGATTCGCCAAGGCTACACAATTAATTTTCCTATCTTTTTCAAATTATTTAAAATTTAAATAAAAAACTTATACAAATAATTAAAAATGAAATAAAGAATACGTGCTTCGTATTTTTTATATATTTTTTATTGAAACAAAAAAAATACTGGCGGTTGAAAAAATAAATGTTGTCCGACTGTAGATCACAGCCTTTATGTGTTTGACATTCCGTATGAACGTCAACAATGAATGTTTTATTTATTTAATTTAATGTATTAGTAATACATACTATATATAAATTCCTTAGAGGCAATCTCTACTCTGTGCGACTATTTGACCACAGACTAATATGTGTTTGACATTGACAGATTTAAATCATCCGCATTTTGTATTTCACTGCGAAGATTTTTTTTTTATAAATGATCTAAATAAACTCCCTCTTGGAGTGGATTTCACTGCGGGGGGATTAAATCAATTACAAATCATCCACTCCGCATTTACTCCGCTAATTTTTTACAGTGTATGAACATAAACAATGAATGTTTTATTTTATTTAATTTAATGTACTTGTAACACATATTATACATAAATTTTATATTCCTGAACTTCTTCTCCATATGAACTTTAACTGTGCCAAATCTCAGACTAATCCATGCGCGCAATGTGCTTGAAAAGGGGTACAATTTTTTTCTTCGCGTATTAATATATAGATACGCTGTTTTCTCTAAGAAAATTTTACTCACTTGGAGCATAAGGTCTCTGTGCTTTAGAAACTGCCTAAGAAATAAGTAGGTTAATAAAATACTCAAACAATGTTATTGACTATTTCGTCCACAAATTGAATCCTCTAGCATAAGTTTATTTTTTCACGCGTTCCTCTTTGCATTTCTAAAATTACTGTCAAAGATTTTAAAGCAAAAATTTTTACATTTCCTTTAAGATGGTACAGGATTTGTTGTCATCTAAGCATAATTTGACATACTAATAAATTTTGTGGATTGTTACGCAACTTGCTGATTCAATTCATATTGTCTCATATAGAATCAGTTCATTTAACAATCAGGTTTATTTACAAAACGGAAAGAGTAATAAACGCTCATAATAAGGCTTAAAGAATAATACGTTGAAATAACTAAAGTATGCTCTTTTATTTCTATTTGTCTCATATATATATATATATACTTATGGAAGTTTTTAAACGGATAAATTGTGTGCACTGTTTCCAATGAAATTTACCGTCCCTTTATGTCAGTGGTGGTAGACAGAATTGAATAAGATCTTCTTGAATGTGGCCAAAAATATACCTTAATCACACACACAACCTCGGTTAACTGAAGGAAAGAGAGAGAAGGCGTTTCGAATAAAGGTTTTTTCGGTTAAGCCATGAACATCTATAACTATCCTGTATCTATTTATAAGTATGTAGGGGAAAATAGGGTAACATGACGACCTTAAGCTTTGGGGATTTTTCCTGACCTCAATATTTATTGCAGGCGGATTATTGTTTCGGCAAAATCTTCTTCAATACTTTATTTTAAAATGATATTTTTTAAATTTTTTTTTCAACTTTGAGACCCCAAAGTTTCATTTTAGAAAAGAAAGTCATTTTCGCATCTTACCCGGCTGTGCGGGTAAGAAGACGAACGGTGTCGGGTAAGATGACGAACTGATATAACAATTTAATTCAACATCCATATGCTATCAAAAAACTATTTAAAACTGTTGAGATCACATCTTGATCAAAAGAAATTGCACAAAACAGAAAACAAACATAATTGGACTAAAGTAACAGCATAAAACAAATAAGATATTATGAATCGAAATTTGAAATTCAAACCTTGAGAAAAGAAATCTATTACAAAAATCGCATTACCATGGCTTGGATTTTGTCTCAGCCATGACAGGTGGAATGGGCCAGAGCTTGCACATAAAACATTGGAATCCCCAAACAGTTTTTCCCTTGCACATTACAAATGACGCTTTCTTCATTATCGAGGTCCTCTGGGTTTAGATTGTCATCCACATCAACGAAAGGAAATTAAAATGAGTAAATTGAGTCTTCAGACTCAGATAATTAGAAGTCGAAGTATCTCTTAGCTACTTTTTTCTTTTTTGTAGAATTGTTAGCAGGTTTGTTGCATTTAGTCTTATTAAATTCAGTCTTCTTCAACTGTCACTGTTTTCGTTTATCTTCTGTTTCATCTATCTCCTTTTTTAATGCGAGGCTCGTTTTTCCCTGGAGTGCCAGTGAGTTTCAGGAAGGGCAAGTGGCACTCAGGTAGCACGACGAGCTCATAAATTAACGCTTAAAGGTTCGTCATCTTATCCGCCTTTTTAAAAAAAAACATTGAAGGATATCATCTCATCAGAAAAATTAAAATAATACATAACTGAAAACATTTTGATTAGCTCTTTATGAATATCACATGTATAAATCAAAAATATTTACTCCGTGAACGATATCTCTTACCAAGCAACAACCAAAAGTTACATCGTAAAAACTCAAAACCATATTACCGCGTACTGTTAATCACACTAATAAGGAGATGGAGTCTTTTGGTGTGACACAGGTAGCTGGTCGCTAAAGGTCTCTGAAGATGGAGAATCGGATCATTAAACTAGGAAAATTTTCGAGAAGAATCCAATTCGTCATCTTACACTCTTCGTTGTCTAACCCGACTTTCCCCTAATTCTAAAATGTATTGAGTGTAGAATGAATTCAATCTCTCCTTGTAGGCTACATTTATGTTTTTTATTAAAGTTAACCCTCATTCGGGCGCAATGCTCCTTATAGGCACAGGTATTATCATAATTAATATGGTTAATACCCAATAATGTTAATTTTATCATTCAAAAGTAAATCATTGACTTTCTTGGAGAGACTTAAAAGAAAAAAGTGGGGGTAGAGCTGCAAAAAATTCTCGCCTTCTTGATTATTTCCGTGCAGTGCAGTACGTGTACTTTTGATTTGTCATTCAGGTCTTTGTCGCGCTACACACCGAAACTGGACCACTTTACGGTGCCTA
Organism: Araneus ventricosus; assembly: GCA_013235015.1. Lineage (NCBI taxonomy): Eukaryota > Metazoa > Arthropoda > Arachnida > Araneae > Araneidae > Araneus > Araneus ventricosus. The sequence continues at coordinate 19,065 of BGPR01001763.1, forward strand.
GAGGGAGGTTTAGGGTATCGTCAAAATCAAAAAAATTCCTATTTTGTGTTGTTACAAAAAATACGTTCCGTGGGTGTATGGTGTAAACAGTTCAACACGCTGGATAATGGAGAATGAATGATAATAAGAAAACACGTAGCACAGGTAACAGGAAACAATAGATCTTGCACAGATTAGCAACGTAAACAGACAACAATTCACAGGTAATAACAGTTCAGTACTTTGAGATTTAGCAACAGAAACAGTCAGAAAATGACTAATAACGACAATAACGGAACTTTCAATAGCTCTCAGCTCACCAGCTTTCTAGCTCGCACTACAGACGAAACTCCAAAGTCGTTCCAGTCGATCAACATTCACTACTCAATACAGCTCAGCTTCTAACAGCTTGCTATCTCGCACGGCGGATAGAACTCCAAAGACAGATTCCAAAGACGTTCTCCCTCCAAGGCGATCCCAGTCGATCAACACGTTCAAAGTCGATCAACATTTACTCACTCCGTAATCCAAGCGATCTCCGTATATAGTCTTCCCCTGCAGGAAGTGACGTCCCGTGGAATGATCTAGCACATCCAAGTGTATCTCCTCTCCTATATAGCGATATCGAGAAACTTCCAGCACCTTTGAGATCCCATATTTCGTCGTCAAAGTCTCCAATTGGTCTCCAAGTTTGTCGCCAAGTTCAGGGGTCCAGGCGTGGCTGCTGCCAGTCATCCTATACTTACCCCTGTAAAACTCTCTTCCCAATCATAAGACTCACATTGCTGGGAAGCGACTTTCCACGTTTGTAACAGTATCTAGTTACAGCATGTAATTCTGAAATGTACTGTGTGTAAAACGAATTCAAAACTCGCCTTGTAGGCTATACTTATGTTCTTTATTAAAGTTAACCCTCCGTCGGGCGTAATATTCGCACCGACGAGTTCTTCGCAATGAGCCTAACAGGCAGAACAATATCGTAATTAATATTAACACCCATTAATTTTAATTTTCGCATTCAAAAATTAATCACTGACCTTCTTGTGGAGGCTTAAAAGAAAACAGTAGAGATATAGTTCCAAAAAAATCTCGCATTCTCGATTATTTCCGTGTAGTAACAGCAAGTATTTTTTGGATTTGCAGTTTCAGAGTCATTTCGGAAAACACGGATTCGGTTAACCTGGGTTTAACTGTAATAGTTAGATGATTGGTTAGCGAACTTTCGGAATACTGACAACCCGAACAGCAAACAGACGCTCGAATAACGAATATCTCTGTGACAGAAAATCCATTCTTTGTGTGGGAACTACTTAATAAATAAATATTTAACATATGTAACGAAGAGTTATTTCAGCATATTGCATTATTAAGGATTCTGCTTTATGTTCTTACATTTCATGAAGTTTTTTTAATGGGGAATCTTATCAGCTAAAAACCTGCGTTGCCAGCGCCATTTTTAATTTCTTGAAAGAAGGTTAATTAAAGAAACAATTTTTCCCTTGAACTTTTCCCAGAAAATTAATTTAAGGAACGCAATTATTTTACAATCCATTAAAAAATTTCTCTTGTTATTAGATAACTCAATGTAACGGAATAAGAAGCAATTATCCGTTTGAACAGCAAGTAATATTTATCAAACACTTATCCCAATTTTTCAACTACTGGTTAGCCTTCTTAAGAGCAGTATATATTAGGCAAGTATTTATTATTATTTTCACTAACAATCAAGCAATAAGGAGAATATATGACAAAAAGGTTTTTTAACCAAAAAAACTTCTTCACAAAATAGGAAAGAATCAGATTATTAATTTCAAGTGCTCGCTCTTTACGGAACAAAGAAAGTATGGAAGATAGGGCATTGTAAAGAACCCCATCGGAATCTTCAGAAAGTAGCTAAAATATGCTGAAGCGTTATCAAAGAAACATAATTTTTTCCCATCTCATTTGACTGTAATTGTAAAGTCTTTGTTTCAGCATTTCTGCCATTTCTTTTGATGCTATGATACTGATTGGAAGAAGAAAAAATTGAATAGCATTTCAAATATTGCCTCTATGCGTTCAATTAGCTCATTCCTTTTGAAGGGAATATTTTGTTTACCTCCGATATGAATACTTGAAACATTTCTCCAGACGTAAAAATATAATTAAATGAAGCATTTAAATGAACGCGGAATTATTTCATTTACGGAATTCATTGTTTCCTTTTTCCTTATTCGTTTACAAATTGTTGAGACTCTTCAGGAATGCTGTAGAATAATGCACGGAGAGGATAAAAATAGAACCCTGCAAGTGCATTATTCATTCTTTGTGTGTTTGGAATTAGCAGCTATTTATCGAATGTTGAATCTATTCCTTAATAATTAATAATTCCCTTCTCGCTAATAAAGCCTTTCTTAACAAAATGACGGTATAAAATTACTATTATTGCATTATGTTTCATATTTCATTATTTATCAATTGTATTAGGCCTTTATGAGATTTTTGCCAAACTCAAATCTATCTATGTCTTTACACATGAATGTAAAATATGCTGTAATATGATATCAAGTTTCAGGAAATATTTTCTTCATTTTTCAGTTAATTGTTTGCGGCGCAGTGTTCCAGCTGATGGCGCACCTAATTTCACTCGCTTCTCAACCGTTAAATTCAACTATAAATGGAAAATAATAGGTTTAGGATAGGGCTAATAGTACTCCCTTTAGAAAGTACAGCAGCCTCATGAAATTTCGTTTCGGAATAGGAATTATTAGAGATAAAGTTTGGAAAAATTCCTTAACTCAGAGATGAAATTTTTTTTCAATTCTGGACATTTATAATTTTAGCAAATTAACTCGAAAATTTTCCTCAAACATTCTTGAAGTTTTAATTTATGATTTTCTGTAAAATTCAACAATATATTTTGAGTGTTTCAAGGTGGCTGTATCTAAGGGGGTTCTCATATGAGGAGGTGACCCCAAAAGGGGACGACCCTCCTCGTAATGGAGTAAGTTTTTTTAAAATTTTGTAGATTCTATGTCTAGACAATAAGCTAAACCCAGTCATGATGTGTTTTCATCACATTTCAAAAAGTTTAATTCCTTGCGCCACAAAGGGTTAAATAATGGCATAAATATTTTAAGCTTAAAATGAAATAAAAAAAGTTTAGAGATAAATGACTAAATAAGGTAACTAATATAAATGCTTATTGGTGTAAGTTTTTATATGCACTTACAGTTAGTATTGCTGACAAGTAATCTAATGGCTTAAGGCACGGCATGGTTGAGGGAGAAGAAATTTATGGATCACCCTTCTTAGCCAGCATTTATTCGATAACTGGTTGATGTATGTGCGCTTTATCAACGAACTGCTCTCATCGGTTGGTCTGGCTGTTTGAAGTTTTCACAGTTTTCTTCCAAGAGAAGCAGGAATATGGGTAATTTTCCTTTGAAAGTCCACCAGGAAAGCAATATTGACTCCATATATTGGAGCTAAGTCAGACTTGTACCTCAGTAGCTCCAATGTTACTTTGTCCAATATAATATTCTTCACTTCCTCTTTATCATGCATCCTTGAATTATGGATATAGCTTCAAATGGCATACCAAGGTATACAGATTGATAGGAGAAAAAACGATATGGGTTAATATGTGAACATGAAATTTTTCAAAGATAGAATATATAACAAATGAATAAATAAATATTTTCAAACAATAGGACCAATTAACTAGTCAAATATCTATTGCATAAGGTTTTTAGAATGATTACGAACTTTTCGAAATTTAACTGACCAGCATTAATAACGGCTCCTTCCTTTGAAGTGTAGAATGATCGGCAATCTTCAGGAGGGACATACTGTGGCGAGTGCAGCCCGAGAGTTTAAAATCGGCAATTGTGACGTTTCACGATCTTGGAATGCCTGGGACTGTCAAAGGTACAGCTGTAGGAAAGATTAGTTGTGGTCGGCCAAGAAAAACAATGCGAATAGGGATCAGACCGATATATCGTGCAGTCTCAAGTACAGATGTAGGAAAGATTAGTGGTAGTCGGCCAAGAAACACATTGTGAATAGATGACCGATATATCGTGCTGTCACAGGTACAGCTGTAGGAAAGATTAATTGTGGTTGGCCAAGAAAAACAATGCGAATAGATGACGAATATATCGTGCTGTCACAGGTACAGCTGTAGGAAAGATTAGT
>BGPR01001763.1:26636-45625 GCA_013235015.1 Araneus ventricosus
TTTGGTCAATGAATACATTAATAAGATGGCCTTTAATGATACATTACAAAATATATCCAACAAGAGCCTCTAAACTTTACTATTGAAAGTCTAGATACTAGTATTCAAATTACTGTGTCTAATAATGTAGAAAGTTCTTTATTATCAGCGTGGACATAGTCCTGCTTTGATCAATGAATACATTAGTAAGATTGCCTTTAATGATGCATTACAAAAAATATCCAACAGACTACGACAGACTCTAGCTAGATGCGATAAACTTGTGATTTATCTATTCTGTAACCATTATACTACTCTGTGCAAATATTGTATTATAGAGATTGATAATTAAATTGCATATTATTACGAAACACTTGTTTGATGTTTTTATCCCCACGTTTTCACGAAAAATCTACGGCTCGGACCCGAACTGAGCCTTTATTATGTTTTTTAAGATTAGCAATACACATATGCTAAAAGGTACTTGCGAACTAAATTTTAACTGCAAAATTTAAAAAATAGAAACTGAAAGAAAAGCAAAAATCAATATATCATTGAAAAATGATGAGATTGTTTTATGCCATCCTGCATATCTTATAATTAATTTTTGAAGTTTAAAAAGTTATTTTGTTTTATGTCATCCTGTATATCTTATAATTGATTTTGGAAGTTAAAAAAGTTATTTTGTTTTATGCCATCATGGATATCTTATAATCGATTTTGGAAGTTTAAAAATTTATTCTGTTTTATGCCATCCTGCATGTCTTATATTTTATTTTGGAAATATAAAAAGTTATTTTATTTCATGTCATCCTGCATATTTTATATTTTATTTTAGAAGGTTAAAAAGTTATTTTATCTGTGCTTTAACGTTATTTTTTCAAAACACAAAATACTGACTTCTTCATTAAAGGACTTTCATTGAATTTGCTGACTGTGGATCAAAAACTTTTTAAGTTTTCTAAAGTAGACATCTTATTAGAAATGAATTATCTTCTAGAAAATGTTGTAAAGAATGCTGTTTTAGTACTTAAGGAAGTTTCGAATTAAACAAGCATTCTTTGGACCAAACAAAAGATTCCACAATTAGTCTCATTTTTAGAAAACTATTTCACATTAGCAATACATAAACGAAAAATCTTACTTATGATCTCTTAACTAAATTTCGCAAACTTAAATGAAAAATTAATAAAATAATAATAATAATTAGAAACTGAAAGAAAAACAACAAATAATATCATTGAAAAATGATGAGATTGTTTTATGTCATCCTTTATATCTTGTATTTGATTTTAGAAGTTTAAGAAAGTTATTTTCTCATGTGTGTAATTTATCGCTATTTATTCAAAACATACAATACTGATTTCTTCATTAAAGGATATTCCTTGAATATATGACTATGATCAAAACATTTTCAAGTTTTCTAAAGTCGATATCTTGTTAGAAAGGAATTATCTTCTAGAAAATGCTATAAAGAATGCTGCTTTAGTTAAGGAAGTTTCGAATAAAACAAGCAGTCTTTGGGATCAAGTAAGATATTGCAGGTAATAATTTTTTATCGCTTACATTGTCCTCCAATTTTCTCCAACCCTCACCTGCAAAGCAATCTTTGTTTAACAATATATTTCCAGAAAAAAATTGAGTTTCAGAAAACAACTTTATTCTAAGAGGTTATTTTCAATCACAAGCGCTTTTTTGTTCTTGTTCGTTGAAATTCCTTTAATTGGAAATTCTAACTTCGGAGAAGCTAATTTAATTCGCTGTTTGCTGTTCCTTAAGGCTTTGTAATAATTGGCCTTGTCTGCTTTATTTTTTAAAAAAAAGAAACTCTCCTCTTTGTTAAGGGGAATGAATAAGCTTGAACAAATTTGTTTCTCCAGTCGTGTTGCAGAATTCGTAGATTTTGTTTCAAGTTATCATTTTCAGCGTATTGCTAGTGTAAATTTTTCTGTTTATTGGTGATAATTCGAGAAATTCTTAGATCACAGAATGATAATTTTAAAAAAATTGACGAAAACACATTCGATTCTGTTCAAATTCTCCTTCCTATATGTGATTTCTAAGAAAATTTAATTACATTTATCAGAGAATCAAATGAACTAGAAAGATTCATATTTCTTGCTTTTCAGGAATTAAAATAACCTTCGGCAAATTTTTGAATCGAGCAAGATTGAGTTGTATTTCTGACCCAGAGAGAAAGCAGAAAAGAACCAAGATTTTTGGTAGTAATAAAAATCAACAACTGTAAAAATGCCAACAGTGCATATAATATGTGCCGAAAAGGTTTTTGTGTGTGTGTGTGTCGGTATTTGCATATATATTTTTAGTACAGTATTTAATCAGATATTGCTGTTTAAATGCTTATTTTCAAACGTATTTTTTGTTACTTACTAGCACTGTATTTAATTAAGTTTTGTAGTTAAAATGCTTTTTATCAAATTTATCTCTTTGATGCTCATGCAAACTCTTAATTATGCAAGTGTACGATAAGAATAGAAACATACAATATGTTGTGATCTTAAACATTTTTATCTGAGGAAGTATCTGTATAATATTATGAAAATGTATATAGTATTGTGCAGCAAAACTGTTTTATTCAAGAGTAGGTATGTGTAAGATTTTTAGTATTTGCCGTGCAACAAAATTTCAAAGAAGAAATTATTTTCTCTGTTTATGTTTTGGGCAATTTTTTTAATTTGATAATCTAGCTTTTTAGTGATATGTGATTTTTAGTAAAGGCATTTTATGTAGATTCCCTATAGGAACTCTACCTATTGCAATGGTTCTCATGACTTGACTTCTGGAAAAATTCTGCAGAACTTCACCGATCATGAACGCTAGAACCCAAAACCATCCTTCGTTCAAAAGTATATATATATATATAGACAAAAACTCAAAAACAGTCAAGACAAAATGGCAAATATATATATATATATATAAGATATATATATATATCTTGAATTTTAGTCCTTTCCATATAGTTATGTTTTCTTGTTAGGGTTAGTGTATGATTTTTCTTTCTAAATTCTTTCATTTTAGGGTAAATTACCCTGTCTGTTTTTTCGACAACTATAGTAACAGGGATGGTTTGTAAAGCAAAATTAATTTAACCTGGCTTAAGCTTGTCCATAGCTAAGCTGCTATATTAATTGTTGAAAACTCCATATATATGGATTGCCTTTTTTCAATACTTTTAATAACAACAGTTTTTTACATGTTGACATAAATGTTTAAATTTAATTTTTGTTCATGGTATCTATAGTATTTTCAATTCTTTAGATTTTGTTTTAGATTTGGCTGTATTGTTTAAATAATGAATTTTTAGTATAAGAGTGGCTTCAAGATATGTCTTGTTTACTTTGTTTATGTAAGATCATATATAACAAGTTATATTTATATTTATATTATATATATATATATATATATATATATATATATTAAAACGAACAAGAAACAAAAGAAAAATTCAAAAACATACAAGAAACAAAGGACAAAAAAAGAAGACAAAAATTTTAATAAATTTAAAAATATTATGGCGAACCTCTCGTCAGGAAGAGAAGCTCGCCTATGATATTAATAAGTGCTTTTTTCTGCTAACGACTTAAGAAAACCGTAAAAAGTTGTCGCTATCCCCTCAAAAAGCACAAGACAATTAAAAGTGGAAAAATTCTGGAATAAAAGACAAATACATTGAAGATAATTTTAAAAAATCCGAATACATAAGACCTAGAATAAAAACAATACAGTAGCATTCACAAAACAATAAAACAGGAAAAAAAGGAAAAGGCTTACAACCACCAGGAATGAGCGCGCGATATATATATATATATATATATATATATATATATATATATATATATAAACGTCAATTAGCAATTTACACAAACATGCATTATATTTATAATATATATAAATATTAAAATTAAATTACGCTATCCATAATCAGACATTTGAATTACAAAAGTAATTTTGACTTAAAACTATTAGCATTATCATAATTTGAAAAAGAAAACCCTATTTGAAATTCCAACAATCAAAATAGCCAGCCAGACTTGGGACTGGTTTGTCGATATATATATACATATATGAATAACGCCTTTGCCCATGTTATCTTGTGAACACGATAACTGGAGTAATTTTGATTTCATTTTAAGCAGCCTGGAATATGTTGTAAGGATAGTGAAAATCTCGGCCGAGTTCGTAGATGGGATATCGAGCTCAAAGGGAGTGGAAAAGATGGGGAGTTTAAATTTTCATTTCCCAATAATTTCTTTAAAATTCAAATTAGGTGAATTATCGTCTTATTATAAAGAACAATTTTTGTATTGAAAGTTTTTTATTGTCTTCTGTAGTCAAGAATGTAAATGTATGTCAGGGCAGGCGTGAACGCAAGTGCTTGTTTCAATATTAACGAAGATGTAAAATAACGAGACGAAATTTTCAATTCTCAATAAGTTCTTTAAAATTGAAAATAGAGAGAAAATTTAAATTAGGAGAATTATCGTCTTATTATAACGAACAGTTTTTGTATTGAAAGTTTTTTCTTGTCTTCTGTAGTCAAGAATGTAAATGTGTGTCAGGGAAGGCGTGAATACAAGTTCTCATTTCAACATTAACGAAGATGTAAAATAACGAGCCGAAATTTTCAATTCCCAATAATCTCTTTAAAATTGAAAATAGAGAGAAAATTCAAATTAGACGAATTATCGCCTTATTATAACGAACAATTTTTGTATTGAAAGTTTTTCATTGTCTTCTGTAGTCAAGAATGTAAATATGTGTCAGGGAAGGCGTGAACACAAGTGCTTGTATCAACATTAACGAAGATATAAAATAACGAGCCGAAAATGTCAGACTCTTTAAGATTGTGTTCAGACAAAGATTTTATATATTATGAATCTTTTTGGTTTTTAAAAAATTAAGAAAAAGGGAGTGGGATTTTTTAAAAAGATGTTTGGTATTCTGTGTTCGCATGGTAAATTTTTACTACATAATAACTTTTGTTTTCTGCGACTTATATTATACTGTCCTGAGAATATCTTACAATGTTGCTTAATTTTAAGAAATTTCCAGCGGATATGAAATAGTTTGATTAAAATAAGGCCTTTAAATTGCATTCCTTTATTTCAATAATGAAACTTGAAGCTAATCAGAAGTAAGCCCAAATGTTATCAATATAAATTTTCATCGTCAATTTATTAAAAAAGTTTCAGAATTTGTCTTACATTTAAAATGAAAGTAAAATTATTTCTTTACATATCCTATTAAGATAAATTAAAATTAATGTAGCATTAGAAATCTTTCATACGTAAAGTTTTGTTTGAGAAATATCTTCCTACCGAACTTGATTACATTATTTCAAAAGGTAATCATAATTAGTTAAGCGTGAAGCACAGCCACAGAAAAAACTAAATTTTTCCAGCTGCTTTTTAAATTCAAAATGCCTCTGTTTTCTTTTTATCTCCTTTAACTGTTTGATTAAAAACCGTTACCTAGCAAACGAAAAATAGCATTTCAATTACTCCAAATATCTAGAGTTAGCCGAAGAGTGCCGAGATTTCAAATATATTCCCTTTTTTTCACGAATATGAGGCAAAATAGATGATCGCTGAATTGATTTTGGAAAAAAATGTCATGTAATGTTTTTTCTTTACTAGTTTTGACTTTCTCGTATACGAAGTATACAAAGAGAAAGTATTGTAATCGTCAAAAAAATCGAACACGAGATTTTGACGAATCTCCACGTTTTAGACCTCCCTGAGTCCGAAAAACACAATTTTGGAATTATCTTTGTCTGTGTGTCTGTGAACACGATAACTCGAAAACTATGAGAGCTACGGGGATGAAATTTGGTATGTGGTCTTTAAACATAATTTGTAGGTTTCTATCAAATTTTGGACAAAATCCGTCAACGGGAAGTCTGTCTGTCTATATGCCCGAAGTCATGCGAACACTATAACTCAAAAACTTGAATAGCTAGATGGATAAAATTTGGTACACAGTTTTATCGTCATGAATATATGTCCGTATAAAATGCTGGGCCAAATCCCTCAAAAGTTTGACTGTCTGTCGGCCTGTATAATTTACCATTGAAAGCAATCCGCTATCTCCACGCGCATGCGTACAGAAGCAATCGTCTGTGCTCCCGAAAGGAGCGAATTACGTCTGTTTGTCCTTGAGACCGCAAGAGTGAAACCTAGCAGTGTGTGATAGATGTATTTTAATCGATACGCATCTCTTTGAATTCTTTACATAGATATTTTTCAATCACTGTAATGAAAAACCTTCTGATAGTCATTGGATTCTGGATAACAGTAGGTTCGAATTTTTTTAGCCACGCGGGGGAATGAGAAACGACACCTTTTAGTGGAAGTATACGAGAAAGTTTAGGGGAGAACACTCTCACTAGTTGTAAGTGTTACTGACAATGTATGAAAGGCTGGCATTCTATAGAGTACCTTTCATCCAGCTAACATGCGGCTGGAAGCAAAATGTGCCTCTTCATTTTAAAGTTAAGATCAAATACATATTTTGCAAGAGGGATAAGAGTGCAGTTGATGCCGACAAAGTGCAACTTGATGCTGCATGACGCATGCAGTCACTTAAGGTATCCGACTAGTTTAAAATAGTCGTTTTTCATGAAATTATCAACAATATTTTTTTATGACTTAATTTTGTAGCCTGTTTAATAAGCTTTCTAAAACTGTCTCACTTTTTACTCTACGTGAATTACAAATGGAGTTACAGATGCTTTATTACCGAACTGTAAGCATTATTTTAAATTGCATGAAAACTTTAAATGCGTTTTCTGAGAAGCGATATTTTTGAGGAAAACTGTCGACCGTAACAATGATTACTCAAAACGTTATTCAAATATTAATATGAATTTTTCTGAGATTGTTTTCTGTGATATGTTTGATGTGTTCCTCTAAAAACTAAGGTCAATTTTAAAATCAAGTAATATTTTTAAGTGTTTAAATATAAACGAAAAGCATTTTTTTATGAAAAATTACCAGTTTAGTAACTATGTTCAGCTATATCTCAAAACTATTTTGAAGTACAAGAAATATTCTAGAGCATAACACAGATAACTGTCATAAAAATGTACGCCTACAAGGATTTGTGTATATTTAGAATATGATTTTATCTATGGCTGTTAGCGTAAGACAAACAGTTTAGTCGTTTTTCTTCAAATTTCTCAATGTTTTAAAAAATATTATTTTGAATACTTAATTTTACAATATTTTCATAGTTTTAAAACATATGCAGTTGAAAAATAACATTAAAAATATATATAAGTTAATAAACGAACAGAACAGGTGCAAAGCTACTGAAAGAACATGGGTTAAATGTGCAACACAATTTGAAATTTAAAATTTCTAAGGGAACCATGCACATCAAATTATGCATAAGAGATTCATTTGAAATTATATTCTCGGCGAACAAGTTTTAATCCGACGAATCTAATCACAAAATTATAACTATATATAAATATAAGTCTCTAATTTCTACTAGATTGGACAATGTTGCTTCTCTGTCCCGAATTCTTCTTTATGGGAGCTCTCCAGTGAGAGTTCGGAAGGCCTAAGCCTGTAGAGAGAGATGAGGTATCGGTATCGATTTTCAACAATGATTCAAAATTATATCTTGGGTACTTTCAAGAGAGGTCGTCGATCATAAAAAATGAATATTGCACGAAAAATGTATATTTGTGATAAAATCACTATATAATAATGGTAGAAAGTTAATTTTCTGTTGCAAATCAAAATCATTCAGAGAAGGCAAAAAACTAAAAAAATACTCTGAGGGAATCAACTTAAACAAACAAGGAATCCATCCTAGTTCACTATGTCAAGGGCTAAAGAATAAATTCGAAATGGATTCAAAATACTTGGGGAATTTTTCTGTAAGAAGCTTGCATTACGTCAAAAATAGCTTTTCTTAGTTCGAAATTTCGCAGCAAAAGACAAAAGAGGTCAGTACCATCTAATAAGCATTGTTTTAAAAGAAAAAGGAAAACCAATCACAACCATAAAAACGCTAATAAGACTGAAATAAAATTATTATCCATTGGGTTGAATAACAACCTTCATAAAAATAAACTTAGCCCGCGCTTAGAAGAGAGATAAAATGCCTTCACTTTTATTACAAACAAATGCGAAGTCCCCGCCTAAATAAGTAATTCCCCTCTTTTTCTTTGTAAAGAAAGACTAGAACCATGGCGCCATCTGTATTCGAAAAATAAAAATAAAAGTAAAACAGGAGAAGAAACAGGAAGGGTAGGGAATCAAATCATTAAGATAAATTAATAAAAAAAGCCTTTAGTTTCCTTCTATACCTCAATGAAAAGTGAAGTTTTCCAATTTTCCAATTTTCTGTTACATATTCTTAATCAAAACTTCTAAAGTTTTTGCGGATACCGTGTTCAGGTTCACATTTGTATGAATCCTTAAGGATTTTTTTTATAATATTAATGATCTATGTCCATAATAAATCTGAATTTTACAACCGAGTATTGATATATGTTTCCTTTTGAGAAATTCTGCGAAGGAAGACTGGATAAAGAATTTTGGCTCTGAAAGTTCTCTTTAAATGTAGCAAGAGCCAAACTTAAATCGTCGAATACATATATGTATTCAAAGATCGCAGTTTAGTATCCCAGTCTTATTATTTAATATCCTGGAAATTTTGTGCTTAGATTCGTCGTAAAGTGAAGAGAATCAATTCGCTTTTTCGAAGTGTACCTCTTTTCATCGACGGAGTTTCTACAAAACTAGATACAGCTCTGCAGATTTGAAGTAAAGATCATTTATCAAATTTCATCAGTCTAGCTCAGCGATTCCCAACCTTTCTGTGTGTACGGACCACCTGTTGTGTGAGAAATATTTTGAGGCGCACTAACAAAATACATGTTAAAAAAATACAAACACAAATAATATATTTATAAATATATAATATATAAGTATATGCAGTAATTAGTAAAGATCACTCTAAAAGGATTAAGCATATCTTGTTTATAAATTGATTTTTCGATACCTTCACTGGTCCAGCCTACCCAGAAATGTGTAATGCCCAACATGGACCAATGGGGAAAATAGAAAACTTCCGACAGCATGTCAAGGCCACTGGCTTTCCACACCCTAAGGGATATTGGTTATAAAACAAAAAACTAGTGAGGACTCTTGAATCTCCTTTGACTCCTGAATAGATTTTCGAGGTCAACAAATATGCTATCCACGGCCCACATATAGGTTGGATTTACGTCCCGTTTTTGAAGCAACACGAGGGCTATACCTCGTAATTTTGAATCGCGGTCAGATGACGAGGACGACACCTGAGATGGCATCCCCCTCCCCAAACTTGCGCGCCACACCAACGGGGGGGGGCGTTTGGCCACTACGTATGATTTAGCGTGCAACAGGCCCCATACACGGCGGATCTTTAGTGGAATCGGGTTTCGAGGTCGAGACCTTACCACTAGGCCACCGAGGCCTACCATAGGCTGGGAACCGCTGGTCTAACTTATTGCGGCTTTAAATTATCTTGTTCACTTACACACCAAAAGACAGAGTATCTGCTCTCGGAGGAGTTTGACCTACAGTTTGGCAACTACCTACAGGTCTAACCTCTGGTCGGGAGCAATGCAAATGCTAACACGCTCGGGCGAAACTCATCTGTGATATTTAAAGTTAAATTTTGCTTTGGCTTAAGGAAAAGCTTATAGAATTGAACTATCTGTCATACAGAGCTACTTTTTTTGTATTTCCTTGCATTTTCAACAAACAAAATGTCAGGGAATTCAGGAGGGAGTTGATAAATGTTTTCCCGTAAGGCTCCTTGGCAATGACAATTGTTGTCGTAGACAGCCAGAAATAATTCGACATTTTTGAAGCAATAGATTAGAAATAACTATCAATATCATTGAAGTAGGAGATGGGACATGGGTATGAAAACTTTTGCAGGTATATAAAAAGAAATATTGAGATAACTTTGGGAAATCAAAAATACAAACGTCATCGGGAGCCATTCAGCTACCAGATTAACGTATCTTTCACGTACATCTAGAGAGAACTAGAGAAAAAACACGATATCCTAGTGTGAGTGGTAAGGAGCTAGGAATCTACTAGAGGTCCTATCCCTTTCTCGGTAATATTCGCACTTAGGCACAATAAAATATGGATTCTTCATCTCATAGAATAGGTGCTCCCTACGGAAGGATAAATCTGTAAACCCGAGACGACTTTTTTCTTCTAGCCCCTTTAAAACCGAGAGTGTTTGGATGGAAGGGACATGAATTGGACTCTCCCAATCTGGGTGGTCATTTACCCCATCCCCACACCCTGATATGCCCTCTCCTTATTAAGGCGTAGGGAAACGGGTTGTGGTTGGCAAGGATAATTGGACAGACCGGCCTTCGTCCTTGTTAAGGGGAAATTTCTAGGCTGACCGGAACAACTTCGCTTGATGTTAGAGGGTTAATGTAAAGACAGCATGAGAAATTTACTTCGTCTAGTTCCTCTGCGTTTTCGATTTACCTTGTTTCCATGCCCCCGAACGTAAAGACAGACCTGTTATTGAAGGATTTTGTTCAAAATTTCAGAGTAATATTAGCAATTTTGGTGCAAAGACCCAGAACAAATTCCATCCTTCTAACTCGTTGATTATGACTCTTGCACCATAAAAAACCAAAACAAACTAACTCAGTGAATTTTTTTATCTATCGTGTTCACACACATGCAAAATTCCAAAAGTTATTTTTATTTCGACTCAAGAGATATGAATTGTGGAAAATTTTGAAGACGAATTTTTTGACGATTTTGATACTTTCTATGTTTCGTATAGAAAAAAAGTCATGAATAAGTCTGTTCAGTGTAAATTTCGGGAATTGTATCTCATTTCTTTGAATACGCAGTGCAATACATGTTCAGATCTTTTGAAAAATTATTATAGTCAAATATTACTAATATAATAATCAAGATCTGTTTCCCATTGATCCGGTAACGCTCTGACGTCGCCAACAATAAAATTCGCGCCTAGCACTGCGAGACGTTAAACAGCATTATTTCATTGTTAGAGCACCTAAATTTCAGTAATTTTAAATTTAAAAAAAAGTAATTGTCGTTCTAATTTCAAATTTAATAGCTTTAAAATAGTGAAATAAAATTTGCTATCGATTGATATAAAATTTATCTCGCTCTGATCAATAGTTCCCGAGAAATTTTAAATTATATTAATCATATATTTCAAATTAATTTCCGTTTTCTAATAGAAAGTAGCAAATCACGTCACTGGTATATCATGTACGTGATATAGTTTGAACGCCACGATGTATCTGATTATTTATTGCAATCGTGATGATATAATTTGATAATATTTTTTGCAACGTTTGACAAGCAGAGAAGTGCTTCGTAAGAAGTGTAAATAATATGTAAATAAAAAAATATTTCCTGTCATAAAACATGTTTATTTTTTTTTTTCGTTTCATTAAATGTTAAACATTTTACTCGCATATATATCTGTTTAAACACGTCAAATTGAAAGGGAAATCTCTCGAATAAAGAGGCAGTTTCACCCGTCATACCATGACGGGTGATTTTCTAGTTACTTAAGAAAACACTAATTATTCCATAATATCAGTTTAGAAGATTTGTAGAATTTGCTGCAGTTTAGTCCGAAATTTTTAATTCAGAGCTTGCATTAGCTAAATCTATGGATCCTTAATTCTACAATATCAAAGAAAAGGCTTCCATTACGCAACGAAAGTTTTATCGCTATCATCTAAGCCATAGAAGAAAGACACTGCTTCAAAAAAGCATTAACTTAGATAATTAGAGAAATCAAAGGTGAAAAGACTCCTCTATTTAAGTACTTTAGGGTTTCTTTCAAAGTTCTATTTAAAAGGAAGGTATTATAGGGATTAAAACTATTTTAAATGGAGATAAATAGCATTTGAAAGCTGTTGGTAGTTTCTGAAAAAAATAGTAGAAAGAATTTGGTACCTTTTTAGAAGATAATTAAAACTGTTTTATGTATCAAGACATTTAAATGAGAAACTGACAGAAAACAGTAGTTAACTTAAAATATTCAAACTATTTAAAGAACTCTAAAGTTAATTAAAACTACTTAAGGAGCTGAAATAACAGATATGTTTCGCAGATCCTTGAAATAAGTTTTGAGCCTTTGAGAAAAACCGTAAAATTGTGATTCATATAGTTTTTATGGAGTGTGCAAAGTTAATTTACCTATCCAAGAGTAAATTACATTTTGTTTTTAAGAAGACGAAGATTATATATGAACTTTCTTGTTAAAGAATTCAAGTTTAATTTTCATATGGGGAGCACATATGGGCTCGTATGGAATATATTCCTTGTTCAAAAGTTCATTTCCTGAAACACCCAGCCTGAAACCTTCTCCGCATACAAGGATATCGAAGTTGGTTACACTTACAACTTTCAAATTATTAACAGGCCTTTGTAAGACATTTAAGGGTACAATGGACTTTCAAAACGAAATTTCTCAATTCCTTGTATTTAGCTCTGAAATTTTCATAATAATTTCCTAATATGATGATATAAATACGAATTAAGGGAAGTTTTAATTCTGAAAGAGTTAAAAATTCAAAAATAATACCAAACAAAGATGTGGAATAAGAATCTCGTGGATGACGTCATCAGAGGCATTCATCCTTGCAGATTCGAAACTAGAATAGGTTTTCTGTAGAGGAAAAAGACTTTAATGTCTAAATTTAATAAGAATTTTCCTCTAAGGCCTGAACCCACTCCGGAATAAATTGGAAAGGAAAGCACGTATCCACAAAGAAGAAATTCAAAACAGTGTTTTAGACAAAGTCTGAAAAGAAGGGCTTAAAATCTCTTACCTCTTACTTAAGATGTGGAATGGCAGAAAAGAAAGAACGTAGTTACAAAAGTCAACTTTGTATATAGGTGTGCGCACCTATTTCCATCTAGTGAGGCATACACTAACTAAAACTTAATAACTTTTTTATTCATTTTTCATAAAAAATTTTTTTGTAGTTTTTATTTCGTTTTTTAGTTTTTTTAAATTTTTAAATTGTTTTCATGTATTTTTATAATTTTTATTTTTTATTTTATTATTTTTATAAATTCAAAATATTTGCAGGGGAGCCTTTACAAAAATGTCAGAAGGTATGCTATGAGTATTAAAGCCACTTCCACTTTTTAGATATTCAATTCATAATACAGTCAAACCCCGTTATTACGAACCCTCAACGGACCGACTCAGAAGTTCGTTTTAACCGAGGTTCGCTGTATCCGTATTTGCAAAAAAAATGCCCTAACATGCTAAGATACTACTTCTATAATAAACTTTTTAATAACATAATATTTTCATTAGTAATTAGGGACAAATAAAGTATTAAATAATTCGCTTGCCAACGTTAGCCATGGTCGCTGCAAAATTCACAAAATAATATGCAATTAAACTAAAATTGCAGAGAAAATACGTGATTGCTCCTAGGTCGTCTGACCAGAAAGTCCCCCCCCCCTTTCCTTGGTTGATACCGTTCCAGGTGTCCACCGGGTTGAGGAGGGGAGATAGAAACTGTAAAGAACCTTGCCTATTGTTCCTTTGTCTCACTTATGGGGTTAACAGCGATTCTAATAAAGGTACAATAGGCGAGGAATGTGGTCTCTGGACCAGAGTATTTCATGCAAAAGGGGTGACTCTTCTAGATATTGGGTTGACTTGAGCACAATTAGTAAAGAATGTCCCTTTGGGCAAGTGAAAAGTTTGAAATTTTAGAAATATTCAGTTCGCTATAGCCGAGTCTCTAGCGTTTGCTGTTCGTTGTAAACGTATGAAAATACATTATTAACATAGGTCTTTAGTTGGGATCATGTGAAAGGTTCGCTGTAACCGAGGGTTCGTTATATTCCGGGTTCGCTATATCGCGATTCGACTGTATTATATTTGTTCTTAAAACAATTTCAGCAATGCATTATGCATTATTCTATCAATATAGCTCATAGAGAAAAAGTGTGAGAATTGAAGTTAAAAATATGATGCGCATGGTGTCTTTTAAATTATGGATAGCGTCATAAACTTCATTTCGAGAAAATCTAAAAATAACCTTAACCCTTTCGGCCCTAATGGGTATATACGTCCCGGAGATTAGGCTTCATTCCCTATTGTTAAATGAATCCCACTTCTAAATGAGTTTTTATGTTTTCAGTGTTCTTAAGGGATTAGAAAATAAAATTATGATTAAAGAAACTTGGAAAGACTCTCAGATTGCAAATGTCGGACTATATTTTTGAGCACGCACAATTACTTAAGTTTCAATTGGTATATATTTTTTTAACTTTGCAGTAAGTACAACTATATTTATGCCATATTTAGTGTAAAATAGTTCTTACTGTTCTTATTAAATAATAATTTAGATTTTTAATATCAGTTTTAAGAAATTTTGACTAAGTTCTTTTTGTGGGATATATTGCCCCAATCGTATTTAACAGTGGAACAATATATCAGTGATAATATTACTACAAGATTATTGTTACGAAGCTGTGAAATTGTTTCCCTGACTTGCTAATCTCATGATTAATGTAATAATAGTCCCAGTCGATTATACGATTGGGGCATATTGCCCCAGTCAACGATATAATTGGGACATAGTGTCCCAATTGACTGTACGATTGGGACATATTGTCCGAGGAGATTCCCAGGAAACGGGAAAAGTTAAAAACTTTAAACTTATGACTTCTGGGCCTACGTCTAGATCAAGTAATATTTACAGAATCAATAGAGGCGAGATTTATTATCGCTGAGGTAGTCAGTACATAGAACCATTGACACTCAAGTGTTTCATATTAACTAGTACAATACTACACTACTCAGCTTCTCAACCTACCATGCCTGATTCACGTATATATCAGAAGTATTCCATTGTGAGAAACCACAGAGTTGGCGACACAATCAAAGCAAGACTACTAGATAACAAATTTAATAAAATAACAACTAAATTAAAATCCTAAATCAAATCACAAAATCTTTATGCTGTTACTATCAAATGATACAAAAGGAAGAAGAGAATGAACAGTAGCAATCAGTCCTTAAATACTGCAACAGGCTCGTCGCTATTGGTAGATGGGTGACATCACAAAGAGGGCGGATCCGATCTGCATTCTTTTAGTATGTCAGCATTAAATTAAACTACTTTTCATAGTAAAATTTCAATCACACAATTTTAATCAATCAATCAATAGTCGGGGCGTAAATGTTAAGAGGGCATTCGACTCTTAAACCTCGAAAAACTGGTGCAAAACTGTCAAATTCGATGCATTATATAATTGAAACAATGCAATTCACAAACTAATTTTTTTTTCTAGAAAAATATCTGTTCTTTCTCTTAAAGTACACACATTTTCAAACTTTCATATTGGTAGATATTTATTTGAGAGAGTAATAAATATGGGTATAATTTTTGGAGAAAAAATGAGATAGTCACCTTGCGCGCATGATTACGTGTAAAATATTTATCCAAACACAATATTTCGTGTGTCTAAGTAATCGAAACAGTCTTTTTAAGAAACTGAACCTCAATTTATTAACATTTAAATTTAATTTCTATTTTATATACCAATTTAAAATAAAAATGTTAAAAATAGTCAAATTGTCAACTTTTCTAATCCCCAAAAAAACTTATTTGGAGAAATATATACAAGAATGTAGTTCAATTTGTAGGAAATAGCAAAATACATATTCGGCAAAAATTTTATGTAAAAATATTCAATAGTTCTTGAGATATCGTGATCGCAATATCAAAAAAACACATTTTTAAATATAACGCTCTAAAGATATGGCCATATTCAATGTTTACGTTGAAGAGCTGATATATTTTCATTCATAACTTTCATAATTATGAGACTTTTTTAAAAATTCGGATTGGTTTAAATTTCTCAGAAAAGACAGGGAAATAATATATATATTTTTCATAAAATCGAAAATTTTCGAGGTTTAACAGTCGTAAATCCCCTTAAAATATTTATATAAGCAATCCACAATATTAATAAAAAAGGTCAATACTGAGCGAAAGTATAAAGATACTGAAAAAAATCTTTCTCCCGACGATTGGTAATAATTTGTTTGTTAATAATAGAATAAAATAAAATAAATATAATTTTGGTGGATTTTTCACATTCCTTATACCTTTCAACAGATATTGGTTCTCCAGTCTCGAGTAAACCAACGTTATACACATTTCTGAGTTTACCCTAATTTATTATCCCAAACTAATTATCAGACTTCAAATTTGTAATAAAACTTAAATTTAATCTATCAAGGGAAGTTTATGATCGTAATGGTTTGCGAAAATTTCTAGCTTAGTAGTCGATAAACTGAGATCCGTGATGTAAAAAAGGCTCTTTGAATATGTGCATGCATCTCTGAAGTTAAAATTTAATTGAATATAAATGTAAATTTGTTTCAAAAAATTTTCAAAGTATATTTTCATAATTTTTTTTCATAATGATGATTTCATTTGTTTTATTGATTTCTCAGAGCTTCTAGATACTAAGATCGGCCTGATCGGTAGTTCGTCCTGTGGCTTAGATGGAAATGTGGAAAATACTTACACACATTGGCTATTATTCATATCAATACAGTAAAATCTCGGTTAACCGAAATCCGGGTTGTCCCGAATGCCTCCGAAATCGCAAATCCAAATTTTTAAAGGATATTTTCATAATAATTTCTTTTAATAATGATGATTTCATTTGTTTTATTGATTTCTCAGAGTTTCAAGATGCTAAAATAGGCCTGGTCGGTAATTCGTCCTGTGGCTTAGATAGAAATGTGGAATATACTTACACACACTGGTTTTTATTCTTATCAATACAGTAAAACCCTGGTTAACCGAAATCCGAGTTATACCGAATGCCTCTGAAATCTCAAATCCAAAAAACACGTAGGCGAGACTTTTTTTCCAACGATATTCCCACTCCTTTCTTTACATCCTCCCCAAGAAAGTTAGTGATTAATTTCAGAATGCTAAAATTAAAATTAATGAGTATAAACAGTATTAATTACGATATTATTTACCTGTGCCTGCCAGGCACTTTGTGCCTAAACTCGCCGGTACGAATACTCAGCCAGATAGAGTATTAACTTTATTAAAGAATATAAGTGTAGCGTACACTTAGAGTTTTTAATTCGTTTTACTCTTAAAGCCGATCAGAATTATATACTGTATTTAGATACAAAATAGTAAGAGATGTTCATATCTTAACCGAAAAAATCGTTATCCGAAACGGCTCTCCCCTTCTAGTTCGATTAAGCGGGGTTGTACTGTATTTAATAAAGTTATAACTATACCTGTTATAATCTCACTTTAAATTTTACTTATTTTTAAAAACATATCCGGAACAGGGATAATTTTTAAGTTGATCTGAGGGACAGGTTTGATTCTTTGCGTTCGCAGTCTTAACGATCCGTATTATATCTGATCACAATTTTTCCTCAATACAAAGTTTGAATGTTAAAATTCGAATAATTCTGAAATTTTTGATCGAAAATACGCAGTACCGCAAAAAGAAATCGCAAAAGACCTGATGATAAAATAAATTTTCACTGGTAATCCCCGTTCTCTTTCTTGGTCTCTTTCTGCTTGACTAATCGGATGAAATGTGACCACCACAGTGATACATTCCTCGACCATACGGTACATTTTTCTGACTAAGAAACATTTTTCACCCTGTAGGCGTTGCCGTGCCGAGAATAGCGTATTTTTTTCCTATGTCACATGCCAAAACCATTTATTAGGTTACTTTTTTATCGGCGAATTTTCCATCGGCCCTTGATGTAAGTGTTCTAATTTTAGACGTTCCCATCGGAAAGGGCAAATAAATGCTCCTCCTCAAACAATATTGTTCTACATTCCATCAAATGTTTCATTAGAAGAAGAATTTGAAAGGTTTTCGCTACTTGCCCAAAATAATAGCTCCCTGTTGTAACAGAAATAAGCCGACTGAAAGAATGAAAATTGTTTGGAAAGTAACCCATACACATCTCTAAAGAATATTGCGTAAACTTCACATACTTAACAGTTATTTAATATTAAATGGCACATTTATTTAAAGTTCGAAAACCACAAATACTGTATAATTTATTATCAACGAAAATGAAATATTTTATTAAAAAGCATTTGAAAGGTTTTCGCAACTTATCCAAAATTTTATCTCCCTTTTGGAAGAAGCCGGCAGAAAGGAGAGAAATTGTTGGTACGTAATCCATATATATTTACAACAGAATATTAAGTAAATATTTAAAATTTCATTAAATATTTATTGAAAGTTTGAAAACGAAAAAAATACTGTCTAATTTATAATCTACGGAAATTAAATATTTCACAAAAATAATTTGAAAGGTTCTTGCTACTTGTCCAAAATAATAGCTCCCTGTTGTAACAGAAATAATCCGAGTGAAAGAAGGAAAATTGTTTGGTAAATAACCTGCACACATATCTACAGAATATAGCGCAAACTTTAGATATTTAACAGTTATTTAATATTAAATGGCACATTTACTTAAAGTTCAAAAAGCACAAATACTGCATAATTTATTATCTACGAAAATGAAATATTTTATTAAAAAGAATTTGGAAGGATTTCGCAACTTGCTCAAAATAATAACTTCCTGTTGTCGAAGGAAGAAGCCGACAGGAAGGAAGGAAGTTTTTCGTACGTAATCCATATATATTTGCAACAGAATATTACGTAAACTTCAGATATTTAGTAGATATTTAAAATTACATTATATATTTACTTAAAGTTTGAGATCTCAAAAAATACTGTCTAATTTATAACCTATGGAATTGCAATATCTCCTTAAAAATAATTTGAAAGGTTTTTGCTGCTTGCTCAAAAATAATAGCTCACTGTTGCAGCGGGAAGAAGCCGACAGAAAGGAGGGAGATTGTTTGGGAAGTAACCCATACACATATGTACAGAATATTACGCAAACTTCAGATACTT
>BGPR01001763.1:57401-67459 GCA_013235015.1 Araneus ventricosus
TTCTTTAATTCTTTTTTTGTATTATTAAAGGTTTATTCACAATTTTAGGTAGGTTGATGAAGCCGGCGAGGGTTAAAAAAATAAATATAGTACCACACAAGTCGTTGAGTATAGTAAAGAAAATATATCACTGATATTTCTTCTTTTTTACTTATAAATATCTTTTCTTTAATTCTTTTTTTGTATTATTAAAGGTTTATTCACAATTTTAGGTAGGTTGGTGAAGCCGGTGAAGGTTAAAAAAATAAATATAGTACCACACAAGTCGTTGAGTATAGTAAAGAAAATATATCACTGATATTTCTTCTTCTTTACTTATAAAAATATTTTTTCTTTAATTCTTTTTTTGTATTATTAAAGGTTTATTCACAATTTTGGTAGGTTGGTGAAGCTGGCGAGGGTTAAAAAAATAAATATACTTTCACACTTGCCGTTGAGGTTTCTTCTTTTTTACTTATAAAAATATTTTTTCTTTAATTATATTTTTGTATTATTAGAGGTTTCTCTGAAATGAAAGAAATCCAACCTTTAATTCCTAAATTAAGAAAAAAACGAGCTAAACGAGGAAAACTTTAATTAGGACTAATCGTATAATTAGTGGCTTAAGAGATATAAAGCTGAATCGAAGCAATTAAAAACTGATTAGTGAAATATGAAGTTTAACATTTGGAGAGGAATTAAAACAGAAAAAAAAAAGTACAGAAGTAACAAGGTTACTAAATGTCCTCCCATAAAACGAATCCGTTTCTGAAATTATTATTGATTCGGCTCCAAACTTCTGTGAGAGTGCAAGGTTGCAGTTTTTAAAAGGGAATAAGTTTAATAGTTACCTAGTTTCAATTAGGTTTAGTTTTTGGGAACTTTAGCTGTGCCTTTTTATTTTTTTTAGTGTCTGAAATCATAATGGCTTGAAATTGGAAAAATGGGAGTAGATTCGAAATCTGAAAAGTTTAACTGCAGACGATTGATTTATTCTTTTGCAAAATGTACCTTGTATGAATTTGAAGTACTCTGGTGTATTTCCTAAGCACTACCGAACTTTTTTAGTGGTTTTGAATAAGCAACTGTCAAAGAATTACTGTGTGATTTACATCAAAGCGATAAACTCATATGCTGATCTTAAAATTCCTTTTATTGATTAACAGAATATCGAAGTAAATGAAGCAATCTTGAACACTTATTAAAAATTACTAGAAAATCACCCGTCATGGTGTGACGAGTGCAAATTGCCTCTTCATTCGAGAGATTTTCCGTCAAATTTGACGTGTTTAAATAGATATATATGCGAGAGAAATGTTTAACATTGATTGAAAACAAATAAAATATGCATATGTTTTATGACAGGAAATATTTTTATATACATATTATGTACATATTTCTTTATTCAAAAAATCTCTTAATAAATAACATTCGGCGTGAAGTATTTTTTGTTGTTTAACACTTCTCCTTGCACTTCAGGTGTCTAATCAAAACAAAGCACTTCTCTGCTTGTCAAACGTTGCCAAAAATATTATCATATTATACCATCACGATTGCAATAAATAATCAGACGCATCGTGGCGTCCGAACTATATCACGAACATGATATACCACTAACGTGATTTACTACTTTCTATTTAAAAACGGAAATTAATTTTTAATATATGATTATATAATTTAAAATGTCTCGGGAACTATTGATCATAGCGATATAAATTTTATTTCAATCGATAGTAAATTTTATTTTACTATTTTAGAGCTATTAAATTTTGAAATTAGAACGACAATTACTCTTTTAAATTTAAAATGACTGAAATTTAGTTTCTCTAATAATGAAATAATGCTGTTTAACGTCTCGCAGTGCTATGGCGCGAATTTTATTGTTGGCGACGTCACAGCGTTACCGTAACAGTGAGAGACAGATCTTGGCTATTATATTAGTAATACTATTTTTTGTAAAACTATACATGCCAGTAAAATAAATGAAATTTTACCAAGGATTTCGAATACGGAACAGACATTTTCGATAATTTTTTCGGATATGTGATAGTAAAAGTATATATATATATATATATATATATATATATATATATATATATATATTTATATATATATATATATTTATTAAAGGAAATATTTGCGGACAAAGATAAATGAAACATTTGAGAATTTCGATTATTATGTTTCAGCAGTTAAACAATTTGGTAGCAAAGTTTAAAAAGGAAGGAAATTATCAAACGTGGTATGATATCAGCGATGTTATGCTTTACTATTCCTGACTACTAATATGACTATTCTGTGAGTTACATTTTTATTTTTGAACAGCAAATATTAAATGCAGTGATAATAGAAGTTTAAGTCTTATTTAGCGCGTGTCACATATAGATATCGCATCAATTTGTGAGATGCAGTAGATATGAATAAATACAATAGAATTCTAATTAAAACGTTCATCATCAGCTGTTTACAATTCCTTTTTACATAATGTTGCCAATCCTGAATCTTAGATTTTATAAATTAACTGTTTCCACTTCATATAATTATTTCATAAACCTAACAATGAACAAAAAGGAAATTAAGCACGTATAAAACTGCATTGTTCAAAATTTTGCGAATACTGGTTTGAATTAGTTTTAAAAGATATTTCCAATTATTCCCTACCTTTAATTCTTCGTAAGTAAATTTGCTTTTCTACAAGGTTATCCATTGCATAGGCTAAAATGAATATGCAGAATTTTATGCCATTGACTTTATGCCAATAATGTTGCAGCGTGTATTTGAAATTGATTTCAAATATTGTTTGAGCATTTGCATTCAAAAGTATTTTAAGTTATCACCATTCCTTCTTTAATCATATGTAGTTTTGCTATTTTTGTAAACTATTACTCGCATAGGTTAAAATGTCTGAATGTATTTGAAAGTCAAATCGGTATTATATTTCTTGTCTTTGCAAAAATAGTGTTATATTTCTTATTTTTGGAAAATTCCTCCTAAAAGGCAAGGATTTGGGAGAAAAAAATACTCTTTTTTTTTCTTTCTCTCATTACATTCACATTTTTTGAGAATTTAAAAGAGTCATGAAATTTATTGTATTATACATTAATCAGTATGTTTAATGCAATTCGAAATAAATTGAGTATATGTGTTAATGCCATTGTGTTCTCATAATATTCACAGAATTCCAATCTTGAAGTAAATTTTTTATAACTAAATTAATCTTGCATTCGTTTTGAAGATTTTGCTTATCATCTTCAGTTTTTTAAAATGCACGTTCGTATATTTGTTCTTCGTTTAAAATTAGATGAATTATATGCTAATTTTTCCATTTCTATTTTAAAACATAGGTAGGAAATCTGCTAATTTGACAGAGGTTTTTAAAGCAAATTGGCCAGAACTGCGTTTTCAGAATATTTCGTTTTATTAAAATTCCAATTGATTGTGAGAACTTTTATTTAATTACAAATAAAAACGGCTTTTACACATGTTACTTTATTCAAAGTTAATATACAATCAGAATTGAAATTTGATCATACCGTAGTAAATATGAGTTTTTCTAATCTTTTGTTAAGACGGCGAACATCTGCATGGGAATTAATTAATTTTCTTTCAAGTCTCAATGATTTTAGAAATTAAAGGGCATCATAAAAACAACTTATTCCGAAAGGAAAAAAGGAAGAAAAAAGAAACCGATTAAATGAATCAGAAGTGTACGATAACTCAGAAGCAAAACTATTTCAAAAGGTAGTTTTTGTAATTACTTTTGAGAACTGCTTTAATTTGATTTAACATACCATACAGCACTAAGACAATGGGTAAGAAAGAAACGGAAACGGTGAATTGAATCGCTTCCTTATTAGATGGAAAAGCAGCTGTTTAGATTTATTATTACATTAAAATTTAATGAATTTCTTCTTCATTAGATGTGAGACACTAAAAAAATGACCTAAATGAATTAATTAAATTGCCCCTTAATAAAGAACACCATAATAAAGTGAAAGGAATTCGAAAATAATGAGTCAAAAATAAGTTGGCTTTTTTCCCCAGCAGAGTCACGGTAATTGCCACTTGATACTTTGCATCCTAAGCGATTCAATAGTTTTAATTACTGGACGAAGTGGAAAAAAAATTATGTATGACATCGTGTAATTTTGTCTCTGGTTTCGACGTTCAGATCGTTTGGAGTATCATTTTTCAGGAATGAATTTTTCATTCATTTTAAATGATTTCATTGCGAATCCTTATCCTTTTAATTTTTGCGCGATGGAATGTATAAATTTTAAATTAACGTGCTTCTGTTAATAAATGAAGTGTGCTGTTTTTAAGGGTTTCTAATTCTGCTGATATCACCTGTTCTGAAAGAAATTGTGAAAGGATGGAATTTTGAGGTGGTGCTACTTATAAACAAGACAGTTTTTTTATAGAATTTTTGGTTTTAATTCTCGCATCCAAGTAGTTCTTAAAATATATGCAATATAACTTATAATTATCGATAACTTTAAATAATTTCTAAACAATGTTACTTACATTACATTACACCACCTGCATCCCCGTGTTTAGAGCCATTTGGCTCCTTTCCGGTTTGGATGGATGGAGGTGATTTTTTTAGAAAGGACAGAAGCAAATTACAGGTACAAAAACAAATAATAATGAAAAAAGAAACATATACTGGCCAGGAACAACATAGAAAACAAAACAAAAAAGGAAAAAATAAAAATACATAGAGAGGAAAAAAAGAAGAGTCATAAGTAGCCGGAAGTGTTTGTCAGTCTGGGTGGATGCGTGCTCAATGATTATTCTCTACAATGAGATTGTTCTCTTCACATATGAAACGCATTAGGAGTCGAAGTCGGGTTCTTGATAAGTTGTTCGTGAGAATGTTTTTCAACCACTGTAATTTAAGTGACACTATTGGGAGTTTGGAAATGCCAGGAGAGGGTAAACCGACATTTTGCGGCATAGAAAATTGGATCTCCTTTTTCTCCGCACGAGCAGTTGTGTTGTAAACTTATGCAAAATAGTTTGCAATCATATTGAGAGCTTCTTCGTCTGTCAATCAAAATAAAATTCACGTTCGACGAATATACCTAATCAGGAAATATGAAATGCTACAACAGACAGCACATTATTTACTGTAAATATTTTTTTCTAAATTGATGATTTAAATGTCTGTTTTTTTTATTTGTAACAAGATTAGTATCTCTGATTTTAAATCATTTGGGAGGAAGGAGTAATTTAAAAGACTTATCTTCCGATATCGCATTTGTTGCTTAGTTTCAAACGTTAAATTAAGACATTTATTTTAAGTTTTATATCTCTAAAAATGCCAGTATGTTTCATCAATTTCTATAAAATAATAATACTTTTGCATATGCGCAAAATAATAGTTCCTTTCAGTAATATATATTACAGTATTTCAATATAACGCTTTTAAACTAACTCATAATATTTCATTCAACTTTAAAAATTCCACATGAGCCATCTGACACCGATATTTATTTCCTGACTTGAATTTACTGCAGTATCAAGTTATTTTCAATTAATATTGTTGTCGAAAAAGGTTAAAGAGCTTGCGACATAATTTAAAAATGTGAGGCGGTTACATCCCCTTTTGTTTAACACTGTTCTGTAGTATGCTATTACCGTATTTCTAGATCGACGATCAGAACCTCGAAAAAAAATCTTTGACGACAGCGAAAAGTTTTCAGACCGTAATATTTCAAGTTTTGGTCACGATAAAAAAGTTGTATCAAAAACACGAATATCAACTAAAATGTCTTGTGGAATCCTGGTGAAAAAAATCGAACAAAGCTCCAAAACCGCCTTTGGCAGCACGCCAGTAGAGTCATCGGAGAAAAAAAGGCATGCTTCCTTTTTGTTTTGATGCTACCCACCTGGACTGTTAGCACTTAATTTTTCCCTTTTTTTCCCCTACGTTCGTTGCAGATAAACTTTTAAACTTTCAATATGAATGTTTTAAGAAAGAAACCGTCATAAAAAAAGTCGAAAAAATATAAAAGCCTGACTTGCCACCTTTTATCTGCATATCATCACTTCCAACTGTTCCATTAAGCAGGATAATGATTTTATGTATAATTTCACGTACTCTGGGGACTCAGCCCATAATAATGTGTCAAAATGTCTTCAGTTTTTAGAAAGACCTTTTCAGCATGGATTATTTCATCGATTTCTTTTTGTGTCGGACTGCTTCTGCTTCCAAAGAAAAAATCATTTACTCTGATTTCATGAACCGAGTGTTTACTACAATGTAACTGACGTGTTGAGAGAAGAATTTAACCCGTTAAATGCCAAAACTTTATCATCTCACTTTTTCAAAAAAAAAAATAGATTAATATGATAACATGAATGAAATATGAAAGAAAACACCGTTTTTGAAATTTTTTAATTAGAACTGATTAATTAGTTTTTGTTTAGAATTAATTATCTTTTGCATAAGAAATTATTTTTATTGGACTTGTAGCTTTTATAGCAGTAAGTTCAAAAATTAGATACCACGATGAAAGTTTAAAAAAGTGTACTGTTTAGGTGAGTATAAAAAGAAAACAAGCGTTCCAAAAAAGGGAGAATGGCAATGCTTTAAGATGAATGTGTGACATTCATCTTAAAACAATATCTCCTTAAGCATACCTTCTGAATTTGAGCGGACTGTTTAGTTTGAGATTTTGTCTTTTTTAGACCTTTCAAAAATATTATTCTTTGCGAAATATGTGCCTATAGCAGCAGTCTTTCAGTTTAAAAATTGATTAACAGAATTTGACAAGTTAAACTTTCTGATAGTTCTAAAAATAGTGAACTGGTATCAAAATTTCCAGTATGTTTTCATACTGGCATCACAATGTCCAGTATGTTTTCATACTGGTATCAAAATTTCCAGTATGTTTGAAAACTGGCATCAAAATTTCCAGTATGTTGGAAAACTGGTATCAAAATTCTCAGCATGTTTTCATACTGGTATCAAACTTTCCAGTACGTTTGAAAACTGGTATAAAAATTTCCAGTATGTTTGAAAAATTGGTATCAAAATTCCCAGTATGTTTTCATACTGGTATCAAAATTTCCAATATGGTTTTACAACGGTTTCAAAATTTCCAGTATGTTTTTACTGCTTACGGTATCATTTTGATACCGGTATTTTGAATTTTTCCAATACGGGTGTTTTCCTAACACATACTTACATTTTCGTATGCACTCTGTCCCAAAAGTTTATGGAATCTTGTATTTTGCCTATATTTTTTGTTGTATATGATGTATTTCGATGTAACTTACTGTATATATATGTTATGTCTATTAAATTGAAAAAATAGCAGTTCTACCCCGTATATTTAATACCAATTTTTAAATCGTAGAATAAACTGAAATAACCTGTCCCAAAAGTTTATAGACAAATGCAATTTTATGCAATTATGGTGTCGGTAATCATGACATCGATCTGGAGTTTTCGGAACTGGAGTCTCGATCGATCTGGAGTTTTCTGGACAAATTCGTTGTAAGAAAAAGAAAGCGTTCGTTTGTTCTGCGTTTCAAGACGCCGAAAGCGTACCGGCTCTCTAATGAAGAAGTGAGTAAAATTCTGCACTTGAAATTGCTCTGTAAGCCTGTTAAGGAAATATCGAAACATTTAAATCGTTCTAACAGCATTATTTATCGTGTATTAACTCGTAAAATGTCATATGAGCCAAAACCTCGTTCGGGAAGATCACATGTGACGGATATTCGCGGTGATAGACGGATACAAAGAATGACTTCAAGTCAGAAAATGTCGGTTCACGAAATTACTGAGGCTTCCCGGTTGCAAATCTCCAAGAACACTGTTCATAGACGAATTATAGAATCTGGTTATATGATCCACGCAAAAATGGCTCGCAGATTTCCACTCTCAAAGCTTCACATTAGTAAGAGATTAAAATCAGCTCGTAGTCATATGTCATATGGCGATAAATGGATGGCTGTCCTTTTCAATGATGAAAAAAAAATGGAATCTCAATGGACCTAACGGGAATATAAAATAATGGCATGATTTACGAAAAGAGCCTAGGAGCTTTTTCAGTAGGCAAAGAGGTGGTGGATCTGTGATGGTATGGGCGGCTTTCAGTTTCAACGGTCAAGTGGGTTTGGTCTTTTTAGATGGCCGACAGAATTCTCCTAAATACATAGAAACACTAGAAAATAATCTTATGCCATTTGTCGAAAACATAGGGGACGAAATTGGTAATATCAGCATGATGATGCTCCCATCCATACTTCCAATGCTACGAAAAATTATTTAAACTCGAAAACTGTTACTATTCTTGAGTGGCCACCGATGAGCCCTGATCTAAACCCAATTGGAAATGTGTGGGGTAATATGTCTCGGAAGGTATATGAGAATGGAGGGCAATTTTATCCAGTGAATACCTTGAAGACAGCCATTGGAAGTGCATGGTATAACTCGGAACCAGTGATATTACCAACCTTAATTATGTCGATGGAAAAACGTGTCTACAGTGTCAGACTGAAAAATGGAAAGACTTTAAACTATTAAGAACATTATATTGAGCACCTTTTGTTGAAACATCATATATTCTATAAACTTTTGGGACACCTAATATTTCCATTTTGTTATATAATTGAAATACAAATTGTTATTTTTTCTAAATATTTCGTTGAATGCAAGTCGCATATGGTTTGAATAAACATATTTGTAATTGTTGTTTGCATGCTTTTCCGTTTTGCAAAAACATATATTTTACTAGAGTCTATAAACTTTTGGGACAGAGTGTACAAGAGCACAAAGAGAATGCGTTGTAATCGTCAAAATATTCGACCATGCTGTCTTAACCTTTTCACTACCTGTTCCGTTTTGAAAATTATTAAATTTATTTTAAAAATGAGTATTATACATGCAGCTGACCATAAATATGTAAAGAAAAAAAATTAGCATTTTTTATTTTTAAAAAATTTGTTGTTTCACACTTAAACCAATCAACGTTAAAGGGATATTTTTCCTCCGAATAATTTATCACCGAAATGCAATTAATTTATAAGTATACATGAGTATTCAGGATATTCAACCTTTATAAAATTCAATATTACTTTCGAAGATTCAATTTTAAAAAATATCAATTTATGTAAGAACCCTCATCATTTTGTTTCCCTTAGAGATCAAAAGCAATTTAGCTCTTGCAATGTCGATATATTTATGAATACTAACGGTATTGAACTGGAATTTTTATATAAGTTGGCTTATATATCTGGCTCTTAAGTTAATAAAAAAAATACGCTACGTTTCGCCCATGCGCAGTAAAAAAAATGCTCATTGTGTGGTTTTACTGAGATACCAATGAACGCCAAAGGGTTAAACACGTAACAAATTTAATTTCTCTATTGTCTAATTAGATGGCAATTTCTGTTTCGGGAATGTGTTGTTGCAGTGATTCAATTAAGAGTCCATAGAACACTTGAGATGTTAAGGCGTTTTTCTTAATATTTTGTGTCGAATTATAACGTCTACGAATGAGGTAATTTCAAATCATAAGTGTAAAAATGCCATAATTCGATGCACAAGTAAACTCGGGCTAACCAGTTACGTGTTTAATGCATCTCCACGGTTCAGACTTCTTTTAGTTAAAATTTTTTTTAAAAAAATTATATCTGTCTATCGGTCTGCCTTCTGTGGATGTGTGTTAAAAATTTTACGAGCTAGAAATAGGCGGATGGAATTTATATGCGGTTTTATACCATAACTTTGGATTTCTATCCAATTGTAGGTGAAATCTGACTATGGGAAATATGTCTCTCAGTCTTCTGTGGGCAAGTGAACACGATAAATCAAAAACGTAACAAATTAAATAGACGAAATCTGAAATATTTTACGACAGGAGTTACAGATGTGCGTCTAGTTAACGAGGAAATCCGTCAAAAGCTAACTGTCCGTCGGTCTACGTATGAAAGTGATAAATTAAAAACTAAACAACATACATAAATGAAATTCCGCTTGTTACTTAAAAACCAAAATTGTTTCGAATTTTGTTTCCAAGATCTGTTTCGAATTTTGTTTCCGAGATCTGTTTCGAATTTTGTTT
>BGPR01001763.1:67469-100894 GCA_013235015.1 Araneus ventricosus
AGATCTGTTTCGAATTTTGTTTCCGAGATCTGTTTCGAATTTTGTTTCCGAGATCTGTTTCAAATTTTCTTTCCGAGATTTTTTTCGAATTTTTGATCTAAACTGTCAAGGAGGAAAGGCTTAAAATACAGGGTGAGTGAGCATATAGTCTTTCCATGATTATAAATATTTTTTTACAAAATAACCGTTGAATGTAATAATGTAAATTTGGTAGCATTGGATAATTCATTTTCAACAGTTTTTTTGGGCAATAGATCGTTTTGTTCTATGACATATCTGGACGTCATAAGCTTTCGTATGAAATAAAATATTGTCGAAATCCGTCCAGTGGTTGAGGCTGGCGAAAAGTCTGAAGGTTTTACCACAATATTTTAAATATATAGATGTACTTTTTCCCCATAATAAAATTATCAAAATTTTTTGCCAAGTCATTTCTTCACCTTTCTGATTATTTTAAGATTTTTTAGAAATTGAGATTAAAATTCTTTCCATTAGCTCTTAAAAGCCTACACGCATGCGCATAAATCTCATAAAATAAGAAATATATGATTAGTATTTCAAAATACACATTTTTTTATGGTGAATGTTAAATTTTAAAATTTAATTATTGTTTTCAGTTCTCTGTAGTAATAAACTAGTGCTATCTTATAAATGCTTTAAAATTATTACACAAAGACGCCTTCCACCACCACCTTGATGCAGGAAATAAAATTTCAACTGAATCTCTCATGCATAAGTTTATGTGCATGGTTCCCTCAGCAAAGTAGTTTTAAAATTCAACTTTTCGTAGCCTTGCACTTGTTCTGTACCTTGTCTACATGAACGTAAAATACGCATTTGATTTCAGCATTAAATTGGTGCGGCACATTTTATGTCCAGTAGCATGCTAATTGGTTTAAAACACGCCTATAAAAAGAATTACAACATAACAAAGATAATGTTTCAGTTTATTGGATTATTTCATTATATACTTACCATCTTGAGCACTTTATTTACAGATTTCACAGAAAATTTTATCAAATAAAATGAGAAAGTAAAATCTAAAGGATATTTTCTAAGCTTTAAACAATGGAAGATAAACACGCAATAAAGTATTTGTTTAAACAATGAAATCGGTTTGAAATGCGTTGGAACAATGAACAGCATTGTAAATTCTGCCAAAAAATATTTTTAAAAGGTAGTTAAAATTAAAGAAGAAATCGTACGACAACTTGAATGATATCATTGAAAAGATGTTTTGAGCTTTCAGACGGTGTAAAAATGATCTTTGTGTGTAATATTTTCGATAGTTATTAAGGGAAAAAGCCAAAATTTCGCTTATTTTTAAATTATTTAAAATTCTAATTAAAATTTCAAAGAAAACGGCTCCGAGGTTCACATTCCCACCCTCCAAATTATATTCGTGCCAAACGTTGTAGCTAAAAGTCCTGCGGTCTGCCTTGTAGAGTGCCAACACACAGACACACACACAGAAACATACACAAAAACACACACAGTTACATACACACACAGAGACACACACACGCAGACACACACACACATACACACACACGGTCACACACACAGAGAGACACATACACGGAGAAACACACAGAGAGAAATACAAACAGATACACACACACACAGACACGCACACTGACACAGACACACATCCACACACACATAGACACACACACACACAGAGAGAGACACACAAACATACAGGAACACACACAGAAACACATATATATACACACAGACACACACAGAGAGAGACACACAAACACACAGGAACACACACAGAAACACATATATATATACAGACAGACACACACAGAAACACACACACACAGACACACACATTCTCCTTTATTAATTAGTATAGATAAATGAATTTGGATTATTAGCATTGAATTTGTAATAACTAAAATCGTTTATTACGATTTCAATTGTACGTCTTTCCATCTATATGTCGTTTTTCGTGAGTCCCTTGACAGACGCATAAACGATGCTTTACTGCTTATTCATAATTACATAGCTTGAATCTATTATTATTGGAACATTACACCTTCACAGATCACAACCCAAATTAGTCGAATGGTGATAGATTTGACAGCACATAACATGTTGTGGTTAATAATTGACAACATATATCATTCTGTAATATATCTGATACTAATTTGATTTCATCGTGGAATGCTATTTACTAATCCATCTCCAAGACACTATGAAGAATTTATTTATTCTCGTCTCTCGCTGAAAATTTCTGATATCTTTTACCGTTTCGTCGTAATATTGCAGATATCAGATTTGCTGATTTTTTTAGGTTCATAGTAATGAACATCATACATTTGAGTACCGTTTATACGTCTTTAAACGGCTGACATAGAACGGCATATGAATGAAAAGACGGATAATCAAAATTGTAATAAACAGCTTCGATTATCACAGATTTAATGCTACGAATGCAAATACATTTAAAAGTAATAAATTAAAATTTTTTAAGATATTGATGGTATATTACTACATAGTATTGAAAATAATAATGAAACTTTAAAATTAAACATTTATCATAAAGTCAGAAAAATCATAACTTTAATGTAAAATAATAACTTTATTATACACGACTGACGAATTATACGACTTATGTGCATGCGGGTAGGCGCTTAATTGAAAAAATATCTTTAATCGCCGTATGACGTGCTGATTGTCCGAGGTTAAAAATCGTAACTTCATTGCATATCTTGAATACTTATTATACACGACTGAGTACTTGTTTTATACGATTTATGTGCATGCAGGTAGGCGCTTAATTGAAAATATCTTTAATCGCCGTATGACGTGCTGATTATCTGAGGTTAAAAATCGTAACTTCATTGCATATCTTGAATACTTATTATACACGACTGAGTACTCATTTCATACGATTTATGCATGCAGCACATAAGAAAAAAAAATACAGAAAAATATGGAAAAAAGAAAAGTTCAACTTTCCTTTCTCTTATTAAAAATCACATTTGTGTCTTAAATACAAGCTTTTTTGTACGAAAGAATATTCTTATACTTGGACCATATTTTATTTTTGTAAAAATAAGCCAATAAATAAGGAGTAAGTGTCTAACAAATTGGGGTCTAAATGACCTTGCGCATGTGCTAAAGTTCCAAAAATGGGCGAGTGTGCTGAAGGGATAATTATGTCTCTCTGGTTCAATGGTACTGTCGAGATAACAATTGAGGTTAATTATTGAAGTCGATAAGGTATTTTTCTCTGTATTTGCGTTCTAATTCTATATTTCAGTATCATTGCTCATTTTGTAATATATATTTAACCTGAATAATATTTGTACTGCATATTCGCTGTTGAATTTTCATTGCAATGTATTATAGACGCAAAAGTTGGATTGCCTTTCATAGCATAGACAACATCTGGAAGATATCGAGAACTATCTTTAGAAGATGTCTACCTTCCCTAAGCGAAATTCAATAATTTGGTTTAAAGTCATTGTTGGAATTCAAATGAACTTGTTCAGTCACTGAATGAAACGCATCTCATTGGTTTATTTCGTGACGTAGCCGAAGTTACGGCACTAGTCTAAGTTGATTGGTCGTTACAATCTATATATATTGTTCATTTTTTTAAAAAGTAAGCAGCAGTCAAGCAGTCAGTCGAATGGATGTCTGTCAGTGAGTGTGTAAGCTGCAAGACAGCAGCATGTCTTTATTTTTTTAAGTAAACTGGATTAAAGCTCTTTTGTATTTTAAACTGCCTGGTATCTGCGTTACTCTGCAATTTACACTCACGACATGCCAACAGTGGTTATGGGCCATGTACCATGTTATTGGTACATTTCCAAATAACAGTCACCAGCCTCGCATTCTTATTGGGCTCTAACTTATAAAGTTAGGAGAAAGTAGGTTCGAAATTTCTTTTGCCAGCGGAAAATATTTAATCCTCCTATCTATTCAAGAATTTTCAGTTAATATGATCTCATTAATTTGGTAACATTTTCTTACAATATTAAAAATATTACATACGTTGGATGAATGCGTGAACACCAAAGCACAGGCCCAACTCCAGCTGAGGGCACGACCATGATGTGACATAAACAGTTACCAGTCGGTCAAAGCTGAGAGAGGAACAATAGACCATGTACCAAACCTTCATGACTAATTATGGATAAAAATTATTGCAAATGTAAATTGGAATTTTTTTCTGTTTTCTAAGTTTTCTGTTTAAATGCATGTAATGATTTAGAAATTTTCCCATCTTTAAAATAAATTCTTTTTTTTAATTGCGATCGAATTACTTTTACTTCAATCCTATGATAAAAGTACTTCTACTTTAACTTAGACTCGCATGAATCGCAATAGTTCTCGAGCCTCAAATTAGGTAATTCTCCGTTTCTAAAATACTATTTAAGCTCGCTGCGATATTCCAACTTCCTCTTTCCTAATGTAATTTTTTTCTAGCTACACGCCCACTTGGGTGTAGGATTTTCCGTCATGGCCATGAAGGGATTTATAATTATATTATCATTGAATAATCTTTTCACCTGATTTGATCTAAACATGTCTGAAACTGTTATTCATTCTATAAGTCTGCTTCCTTATTGGATATGCCAGTTTAACACCATGATTTGAAATAATCTTTCATTTTATATCTATATATATATATATATATATCTTCTAAGACTCTTCACTTCCTATTCCTAGTAAATTATTTACCGCGACTCATGACGTTAACTGTTAACTCTCAACCACCTCAGCCGTGTTCACGTCAGCACTTCTAAACGATGTTTGTGCCGCGTGTGTGGCGTCTGTTTCCTTTGTCCCTTCTCTAGTGGACTATTGGGTGAGTTTTGACACTTTTTTCTTCATTCTTGTTTTGCTTTGTTGGTTATGAGGTTGGGTTTCATGTGTTTTATTTCAAATGGACCTGAGCTTTTTATTTTTATTTTTACCTTTTTCAAATGGACTCTTATCTCTTAGCTTTGTTTCCTTATTTCAAACTATGGTTTTTGTTCGGTGTTCCGGGGAAACAAACTCTTTTTAGCATTATTGCTAGAGTTTGTGATTAGAAAACACCGAATTCATTGATATATACGCTCGTTCGGGATTTCCCTTGCTGATGACGCGTCCTGGACGTTGGTGTTCTGTTCCCTTTTTCTGTTGTTTTGGTTTTCATTTATGACATGGTTTTGTTTTCTTTTGTTAATATATATATATATATGTGTGTGTGTGTGATATTTTAAGTTTTTAATTTTCTTAAATCATTTTTAATTACTTCTACTGCCATCGTAATAAGCGTACTACGACTTTCTTTTCGAGTCACGAGTCTTCCGGGAAAATCCCCTTTTTGCCATATATAACCTCCCAGCGCATTGTTAACTGCCCCTTTTGATTTCGACATGTAGACTGACAACAACAGCGCGCCGCTTCGAGCGTCATGGAGCTACGCATAAAATGACCCCTTTACCTATGAAAAGGTAACTTATCTTCAATGATTGAATAAAAGAAGAGTGAATCAACTAAAGTCTTTTCATTGACCCAAATGCTCTACACTTTATATCTAATAATGATGTATCATATATATTCCATGTATCTTTTCAGTGTTCTTTAAATGTAACAAATTTAGTAATTTAAAGATAGCTGGTATCATATATGTGGGCTCTAAATGTTTTCTTGTAAACTTATAATAATCCCATGGAAATTCTCATTGGACTTTTTTGAAATAGCGCCATCTTATCACCAAAAACGGCAATAAAAAAACAAATTTCCCCCTTCCCTATACATTAAAAAAGTGGCAAAAAGAAGTATGATTCATTCGAATATTTATTATTATAGTTATTTACTAAGATAAACACCAAACATCAAAATTCCGAAAACTCTCACACGAATTTAATGCAGACTCTATGCTTTGATTGCGCAACCAAGAGGTGGTTAGAAAGATTCACCCATCATGGCCACCAAAGGTAAATTCAAGGGATCAACAAACATCACCCGAGATAATCGCCACGAATATCTCATTCGCACTTATGTGTGTATTCCTAACCTTCTCTTATAGCCTCGGACAAATAACTGCTTGGCGTGAAGCCAGCAAGGCTTTAGTGACCGGATTAGTTTCCTCTTCTGCAAAAGTCGCGTGCCTCCGAAGAAAATAAATATTTCCTCTAAGATAAGCATTGTTTGGGCAGACTTATACAGGCATTAGTATCTCTTATCGCGGCAATTAGGGCTGCAGTAGCGGTGAACAGAACGGTGCAGGTGTGACGGAGGTAATTGTTCCTTGCTTACAAATTTACGTATGGAAAGCGATCTGGTATTTTCTCTTCAAGACGAGCTCTTATCTTGGTCTGGAATTTGGCGCCACTTGTAAGAAAGTAATATTTGTCAGTTGTTCACCTGATCTTATGTTTAGAGATTAAATGGCAGTTGTTGGTCTTTTGTTTTATAGTTCTTGTTGAAATTGCTAGACCCATAATTCAATTAAAGAAAACAAATTGAAAGTGCTTGGAGCAATCGTAGATACATACTAAATTGAAAGAAGAAGTAATAAAGCCAGGAAAACATTCTAATAGTGTTACAAATCTCGCCTTCTAGTAGACAAAATACAAATTCTTAATTAACCCATTTAAATGGTGTGTTTTCTCAACTATCTAATTAAATGACACCTTTTATTTTGGGAATGCGTTGCCATTTTAATTCATTTGAGAATCTATAGAACAACTGAAATGTTTATGGATTCCACGTAATTTTTGTGTTGAAATATAAGGTCTGTGAATTACTTTGTTTTAGTTTATAAGTTTAAAATTGCTAAATTCGATGCACGTTCGGTATAAGGGCAAACTAGTTGAGGGTTTAAAATTTACTCTTAGCATACTATGATCTTGAAGATTTCTTGGTTTAGTATGGCACAAGAGTCAGGATGTTGGCTATTCTGCGCAAACCTTTCTTAAGGATTTAACTTAAAGATTTACTTTCAGATGAACTTATCTTAATATAAATAAAAGTCATTGTGGCTATGTATGTGGGTATGTGGCTATATTCCACATCTCCTCCTAAAACAATGAACTGTTTTCAACGAAATTTTGCACACTTATTATTTAAGACAAGGGGAAGAAAGACACTTATGAACTTTTCTGAGTTCAAAAGTTAATTAAACAATCAGTTAATTAGAAATCAACCAAAACCGTTTCTCCGTCGTAACTTCGGAGCAAATTGTCCGACAAAAAATATTTTTATACCATTTAAAGTTCAAAATTCTACCTTTTCAATGTAACCAATTTTATATCTGTGACACTTTTCCTTCAATTTTTATTATTTATTTAAAGTTTAATAATTGTTAATTACGTGCAGAGGATTTTGAAATAACGCAAATTTATAGCTACTCCGTTGGTAGGCAACGGTTAGACTTTGAACTCATTTCCCTTTATTTCCGAAATTTTTGCTTATTTTTAAAAATAAGTTTCATATAAGAAGAGAGTCAACCGTCAACTTTTAAAAGCCCCAAATCTTATTAAAATTTCAGTTAATTGAAAATTAAGTAAGATTTTGGCATTTACCGTGATATTTTTTAAAAATATGTATTATGTCACAAAAACTATTTTTACACATAATAAAAGTTTTAAAAAATAACTTTTCATGACACAACTTTCATTTCCGTTCAATTCGTATCCCAAATTTTAATAACTTTTCAAAAATTAAATTGTGTATAAAATTTGCAATTTATAACACTGTTTTTTATTGGTGAAGAACAAGAATGCATGAGAACTGTTGCCAGATCACATTAGAAGAATTTTGGATGAAGACGAATTTTATTATTTTTTATTCATATTTATTCTAACGCTTTTTCTCAATGGAAACTTTGCTAAGTAATTGTCCAAAACATCCGTTAAAATCTTTCTTATAATGCAAGATTTATGAAAAAATTTGAAGTACCTATGCAACACATATTAATAACTTATGGAGAAAATTAGCTATCGGCGGTTTTTAAAGATCGTCTGGTTCAACTGATATTCTCATTTTTATTACAAAAACATTTCAGATGACAAAAGAATTTTGGGTAATGTAATTTTCTATACAAAAGTAGTTTTTACATCAAAAATATTAGACATGAAAGTATTTTAATCCCGAGCAACGTCGGGCATAACATCTAGAAGAATATAAAATGCGTAGATTCTTCTGTGAAAAATAAACGA
Organism: Araneus ventricosus; assembly: GCA_013235015.1. Taxonomy (NCBI): domain Eukaryota; kingdom Metazoa; phylum Arthropoda; class Arachnida; order Araneae; family Araneidae; genus Araneus; species Araneus ventricosus. The sequence continues at coordinate 75,647 of BGPR01001763.1, forward strand.
ATAATACATTCTTAATTAGCTCTGAACAACCATATATGAACTTGCTGGATGTCGAATTGAAGAATAAGAGCCTTGAATAAATAAACTTCTTTTTTCATCAGTCTCTAATGATTTATTCTTGGAAGCAAACTAGCGCAATAGGTTGAAGATAGAAAAAGTCATGGATAGAAACCCTTTTCAATTCCTCTTCATAATGGTTGGAAAAAGGAAGTTTCTTAATATATGTTCAGGGTGTTTAGAGAATAATTATTCTTATACATTGCCTTCAGTAGGCTTAATAGAAATTTACTTTGAACCTAAATAATATATTATAGAATTGATTCTGCAGGTCAATTCTAATTCCATATGCCGGTCACCTTTGCCAGGTACCTTCTTGAAACACAAAAACGGTTTGAAGTGTTGAAGGCATGACGAGAAATGCTGTCCTTGAATTCTGATAAGTTCTTTTGTGAGCACGACTAAACAGAAGATGCAGTTAAAGCAATTATATTCTCTCTCAGAAATCTATATTAATGCCGTATTATGTTTGGGATATGTTAATATTGTTACAAAAGTCTTTCTATGGGTGTATGGTGTAAACAGCCCAACACGCAGGATAATGGAGAATGAAGGTTTATTCACAAATGTGCAGGAAAACACGTAGCACAGGTAACAGGAAACAATAGAACTTGAACATATTAGCAACGTAAACAGACAACAATTCACAGGTAATAACAGTTCAGTACTTTGAGATTTAGCAACACAAACAGTCAGCAAATCACTAATAACGATAATAACAGCATTTTCATTAGCGCTCAGCTCACTGGCTTCTAACTCGCACTGCAGACGGAACTCCAAAGTCGTTCCGGTGGATCAACACACACCTTTCTGATCCAAGTGTGGCCCTTATATATTCTCCCCGACTGGCCGTGACGTCACATGGAGTTTTCTTGTACATTTAAGTGTATTTCCTTTCTTAATAGAGATATCGAGAAAAGGGTCGCATTTTCTGGAATCATCGATTTGTCGCCAAGGTCGCCAAAATGGTCGCCAAGGTCAGGGGTCCCGGAAAGGCCGCTGCCCGTCACTCCATTCTTAACCCTGTAAAACTCCCTCCCCAACTATAAGACTAGCGAGGCAGGAAAGCGACATTACATCTTTGTAACAATATCTAATACGTTTTATTAAAGTTCTCAAAATATATAATACATCCTGCTAAATTGGTATAATTCTTTTCTTTTAGAATGTGCATTTCATTTTGAATATGTTTTTTAAATAGTTTTCTGTCAAGTATTAAGTTGACTGTGGCCAAATGAATGTTGGAAAATGCTGATCGAAGTTGTTTACATAAGTTTTGAAAATTGATGAAATATAAGATTGCTAGTTTTGCAAGAATTTGTGTGATTAGATAAATGTTCAGAAACGAATGTGATTTTTTTCTATTTTCTGATAAAGCATTAAAACTCATCTTACATCATGCCGATAAGCGTTTTGTTAAGCCCGTACGAAAATTTATCTTTCTATATGATTTTCGCACCAAGTAAAATCCTATTTTGATAATAAATAACACAATACACAGATCCATTTTTAGCAGAAAATTGGAGAGAGAGCAACTAGACCGAAGTCTATTATTATGGTGTGGCAACACGCTGTTGTTTTGGGTAAAAGATCAATGATCTCCAAAAAAATTATGGGCATTAATAATGATCTGTAACAATTTGAAGTCTGTGGAACTTCAGAATTCTCTAAGCAGATGCGTGAATTCTTTTATATCTAATTGATTAAATTTTATATTTCATTTTATATTGATAATGTACTGCAATATAAATTGAATCATTTTATAAATTAATTTAAGATTAAATTTTTGTATTGCTTGTTTTCCTGAAATCGACTATAATCGATCGTATTTCCATTTAATTAGGGTAACTCCGTGAGAGTCGTCGCATCCGGGATAGATGCCGCACACTTTGTATTTCCTGTAATTATCGATAGATGGCAGTCAGAAGCGCAGTATAGGTGCGTAATGAGATTCCATTATCCAGTTTATAGCGTGAATCCCAATTTGATTATTACTTTTAGCTGTACAATCGTTATTTTGAGATAAGCGCATGATTTCACTATCCAAACTTTTAAACATCTTATGCTTAAATACTTTTATACGCTAATTACTAAATCCATGCATGATTTCGATTTCAAAACTTAGTGTAGCGTCTGTATAGAGTACTGTGTGTATGGTTACGCCATTTTCCTTTGCGAGGGCAGACAACTATGATGTGCGGCGTCTGTACCATACAAAATGGGATACATGCCACACTGCGAAACGGTATACATGCCGTACTGCGAAACGTTATACATGCCGCAGTTTCTTTTGTATGGGATGCCGCGATTAATAAAATTGAAATTTGTCTATCCGTGTCTTATTTTATTATGTTACTGAAGTATATTCGCTGGATTTGATTAAGTGTTATGAACTTTTTTTTCCCTTTTTGCACTGACTAACTAAGTTGGGCATGCTATTAGTCGTTAATTGTAATTGTAATAATTATTTTCATTTTAACGTTCTGGCTTTAAATGAAATATTGTTCTTAAAAACCGGATAAATTTTTAATTTGTTTACAGATTTTATTACAAATGTCCACATTTTATAAAAGAAAAGAAGGTGTAAGGCCTCGAGGACAATGGGATCTGGAAAGGTTAATAGAGGCGATTAAAAGACCAGGGTGAGATTTCCTACAGAGAAGCTGAAAGGTACTACGGGGTCCCTGTTATAACTACAAAAAGAAGAATGGAAAAAAGGAGATTTAGCCAGGTGACAGCAAAGCACAGAATAAGAAAAAAGCAGTACTCTTAACTTCTACAGACAATAGAAATGGGCTTAAAGCAAATTTAGAGAAAAGATTACAAAAATGTAAGAAAATTAGCAGAAAATATGACAAAACTACCAAGAGAAAATTTAATTTGGAATCAGGTGGAGGACCCATGACAGTTTTTCAGACATTGATGAATGTTCAAACGGTACCAAGTTTACTACACCAAAGGAGAAAAAGGGGAAAATAAAAAGTAAGAAGGCGAAGAAAGATGCAAATCAAGATGATAACAATGAACAGTTGGATCACACATGTGACTCAGACGTTCTTTGCAAGGAATGTTCAGAAAACTACTACAAAACTAAGAACAAGTGTCATTGGCCTCATTGCATCATGTGCCAAATGTGGTTACATGAAGATGGTACTATTTTCGACACTTTTTGTGTAGATTGCGGTCGAAAAAACAGGCCTATTAGCAAATAAAAGAATGTAAACACTATTTTACATTTTTCCTTCTCTAACACACTGATGTTTCGTTGTTGCTGAAATAACAATTAAAATTCAATCTTTAAAAAATAAGTCGATAATTTTAGCAGTGTACTAAGTAGGCAGACTAATATTGATTTGAACCTACAAGTACGTTTCATTGTACTCATTTAGTTCCTTTTTGTTATTACATAAGTAATTATAATCCAGATATGAATATTTGTTTGAATATTTTTTATTTATTATTTCATTCTGTTCTCATGCCAGGCGACGTCTCACCCTGCATGTACGGGTGACACGCCGCAGTGCAATGTTTTAGAAAAAAAATTGTTAAAAAATGTTAATTATTTTTTTATATTTTTTTCGCAGTACACATGTTGTATATTTAACATTAAATAGTACAGCATGATTTATTTCATTTTATATGCACCACAGAATTTTATACACAACTTCAAAAAACTAGGCTGCATATCACCCGGAATTACCCTATTAGACATTTTAATGCACAGCATTAATGTTAGAAACATAAGAAAAATTTTGCTTTTAGTAATCTTTATTAACTACGTCTGTTTACTTACGAATTAACTTCTCAATTAAGAAAAGCATTTGTATCGAACGAAAGAAGGATACATTGTAATGCTTTGATATTGTTAAAAGAAATATAACTTTTAGAGAAAACTTTCAGTTCGATGGTTTAAAGGCATCTTTTAATCAGAAAGTTCACATTTTGATACATTAATGATAAAAGTTATTCGGGTGAGCAATATATATTAAACAACTTATAATCCAAGTATATATCCACAAAACTCCATAACAAACCAAAATTTATTCAAAATATTTCCAATTATTTTCAGCAACATTATGAGTAACATTATAAAGGACAAATGAGTGCTCATTTCTGATAAATAATTGCATCTTTGTTGGTAATAATTATTTGGGTGTATTGATTGCATTATGTGGTAATTATTGATTGTATTGTGTGATAATAATTATTGGGTGTTTTGATTAAAATAATTGTTAAACAACTTATAATCCAAGTACATATCCACAAAACTCCATAATAAACCAAAATTTACACAACATATCTCCAATTATTATAAGAACCGTTATGAGTAAGGCAGTATAAAGGACAAATTAGTGCTAATTTCTGATAAATAATTGTATCTTTGTTGATAATAATTAGTTGGGTGAATTGATTATATTATTTAAGAATATAAAATAGATTTTATTTTTCACATCGCAACGGGCAAAACACAATCGCCGCCGTACATTTCTGAAAAGCATTCACAAGTTTGATGCGAATTTTAAATTTAAAACGATGCTGTATTTTGAAGGGAAAGAAGAGAAAATGTCAAGCAGTCATGTTATTCCGTGTCTGTCAAGCGAACAGGAACGCTTAGGACAGCTGAACTCGTTCACCCAGAAACGTGTTCTTTCTCAAAAAGTGATTACGATCGGCATTCCTCCTACGCAACGGTTGTTACAGATTCAATCAAAAAAGGATCAATTCGGAATCTGCGTTTTATTTCTTTGACTTGCCGAGTTTGTTTCTTTTCCTCAAATGTCTGGATATTTTGAGCATTTTTTTGCCACAAAAAGAACTCGCAGTGATAATAAATTATGATGGGAGATTTCGTATTTCAGAGAATATGCTGGGAAGATTCCACCACATTTGTCACTGGGAGTAAATATTCGCATAGTTTCAATGCGCGATGTTTGGTTTTTGTTCCGAGTGGAGTAAAGAGAAAAATCATTAAAGTATCGAATGTTTGTCGTACGAATGAGTGATTTCTCGAAAGGGAATCAATCTTTCTTTTCTTTAAATTTTTTCGTAAATCGGCCGAAAATCTTGAATGTTGCTTTTAAACTTTAAAAATGTTTTCTTGTATACGTTTGCTTTTGAAAATTCTTTACTCAATTAGCAGCTTTTCAGCCCTGATACAATTCAGGGAATTTTATCTACAAGATTGAAAGAATGCTTAATCTACAGTTTTTATCGTTAATTTCTTAAATAGCAAGAAATTACCACGGTGTTATTAATAATGATCAATATAAATTTCAAGGTAGAGTAAAACTTCGATTAACCGTAAATTTTTATTATCCGGCATCGTCTAAAAACGTAGATTTATAATATTACGATGCCTTTCTGTGCAATATTACTCTTATATTGAAGTTTATATTGATTGTTTTGCAAAATTATACGCAATATGCACATTGTTGCAAAACTCTTTATGTAGGTGTATGGTGTAAACAGTCCAACACGCAGGATAATGGAGAGAGAAGGTTTATTCACAAATGTGCAGGAAAACACGTAGCACAGGTAACAGGAAACGATAGATCTCGCACAGATTACCAACGTAAACAGACAACAATTCACAGGTAATAACAGTTCAGCACTTTCAGATTTAGCGAAACAAACAGTCAGAAAATCACTAATAGCGACAATAACAACACTTTCAATAGCGCTCAGCTCACCAGCTTTCTAGCTCGTACAGCAGACGAAACTCCAAAGTCGTTCCAGTCGATAAACACGCACTATTCAATACCGCTCGGCGTCTAACAGCTTACTAGCTCGCACTGTGGATAGAATTCCAAAGAGAGATTCCAAAACCGTTCGCACTCCAATGCGATCCCAGTCGATCAACATCCATCCACTCTGTGATTCAAGCGCACTCCTTATATAGTCTCCCCGGGAGGCCGTGACGTCACATGGAATCATCTAGTACATTCAAGCGTATCTCCTCTCCTAATAGAGATATCGAAAAAATTCCAGCACCTTTGAGATCCAATATTTCGTCGCCAAAGTCGCCAAATTTGTCGCCAAAGTCGCCAAATTTGTCGCCAAGGCCAGGGGTCCAGGCCTGGCAGCTGCCAGTCATCCCATACTTAGCCCTGTAAAACTCTCTTTCCAACCATAAGACTAACATTGATGGGAAGCGATTTTCCATGTTCGTAACAGTATATTATTTACCTTCAAATGACTTTATTTTTATTTTCGACCCAATCCAGCTGTGAAATGACGTTATTGTACATTTGTATTAAGATATTTCTGCTATCCATCTGTTTGGTTATCCGTCACAGCCGAAATCCGAACGGAGACGGTTAATTGAAATTTTAGTGTAATTGAAAACAGGAAAGCAAAGTTCTATTGCTTATTCGAAATTTAGATATAAAATATTTTTAATGAAATCCTTTTTATGAGATTTATCTAGCATTGCTGCTTTAAAAAATGACAATTTATGAGTCACTGAATTAAAGTAATTTGACATGAATTTATTTTAAAGAATTTCACTGAAAAACACATAATCCCTTTTTCGTTAAGAATATAAGCCTTTAATATCATACTTTCAATGAGTACTTCTCATTATCTCATTATCTCGCATCTATCTCATCTATTATCCGTAATCGTATCATCATTTTTGCATTTTTTGAGGAACTTTTTAATATTTACTCAATGATTTTGTAGATTATTTACGTATTTTAATTTAGACCTGAAGAAGGAATTAATTTTAATAAAGAATTTTTTCAGGACCTTAATGCTTTAATTAATTAGTTTCGTTTAAAATTATTGTCAAATAAAAGTTTTTATACTTACCTTATCTCTGTTTCTCGCGCTATATTGATTTAGAGATTTGTTTTTGGAAAATAAAAAGAAAACATGCACTAGACGTCATTTAAAATTTAATAAGTGATAAAATTTTATCATTTTTATCAATTATATCATTTTTAAATTTTCATTAAAGGCAAATTAATTTTATTTATATTTATAAAATATTCAACAAGCTCATTTCCATGAAAAATTGTACATGTTGATTTCATTTTTAATTTGTCTCGTCTTAAGAATTATTTTTATATTTTCATAATCAGGTCCAAGATGAAGTAAAATTAAACATGAAGCATGAAAGAAAATTTACCTTCATTCTAAATCAGTAGAATTTTTTTGATAGTTAATGCTTTATATTTGAAACTGGGTCGAGTTATCAAAAAGTAAATAAATTAAAAATATTGATTATTAGCGCAATATACATTTATGCAGAAATGACGCCAAACGCATTTTCTTTATCAACAAATAATGTGACATGCACTTGAAAAAAGTTCAGCAACCACGCTTTTGTCAGGTTATTAAATGTTATAAACAAAAAATGTCTTTTTTATCAATACGTTAACTATTTTGTAAACTGGGAATAAAAAATATTTGACTTTGAAATATAAGAGGATGCCATAGCACATTTGAAAAAATCTTATTAAAAATATAGTGTTTCGCCATATATAAGTAATTCTGATGACAGAAATTATCCGGAAGGTATGGATGGATTTACTTGTTCACAGAGGAAGGAAATTGTTTAGAACATTCAAATTGAAATTTGCCTGTTTATGATGTAATTTGTTTGTTTAAATGGATCATGAATCAAAAAGGAGTTTAAAATTAACCTTCGATCGATCACAATACAAATACTAACACGATCGGACGTTACATTTTTCTTACGCTTAAGGAAAAGCTTATAAATCTGAACTATTTGGCCATGCAAAGCTGTATTTGCGTTTTAAAATAACTTTTTCGTTATTTCCTTGCAATTTCAACAAGCAGATTTTCCAGGAATTCAGTAGAGAGTTGGCTTTTGTTTTCCCGTAAGGTTCCTTAGCAATGTCAACTGTTGTAGATGAGAGTCTGAAATAATTCGATATTTTTGAAGCATTATATTATAAATAACAATCAATATTATTGAATTAGACGATGGGACACAGATATACCAACATTTGCAGGTATATAAAAAATATTGAGAAAAAATTGGGAAATCAAAAATATAAAGGTAATCGGGCCCAACTCATCTACCAAATTAGAGTGACCCTCACGTACATCCAAAGAGCACTAGAGAAAAACCCACTACCCTAGTGTGAGTGGTAGGGAGCCAGGAAGCTACGAGAGAACCCGCACTTAGGTACAGAAACGTATGGGAGATCCATCTCACAGAATAGATGCTCCCGACGGAATTTTAAGAAGTTGTTTGGCATTATTGTATTGAAATTTTATACTTATGTGCTTATGTGTATTGAAGGTTCCAGCAGTAATTCTATGGGGTCAGAAGACACCGGAATGCTATGCTTACGGTGATAATGACATGCAGTCTGAATGCGGTTAGAAGGTAAGTGGCATTGTTGCGTTAACATTGAGAAATGCAATAGTAGGTTTAGTCATCATTTATCAGTATGTCAGAGGTAAACTATTGCAAATAACAATTTTAACATTTTAAGAACATACGGGTGATTGATTCATCTCACAAAATAGATGCTCCCGACGGAAGCGTTAAGAAGTTGTTTGGCATTATTGTATTGAAATTTTATACTTATGTGTGTTAAAGGTTCCAGCACTAATTCTATGGGGTCGGAAGACACCGGAATGCCATGTTTACGGTGATAATGTCCTGCAGTCTTAATACGATTAGAAGGTGACATTGCTGCATTAACATTGAGAAATGCAATAGTAGGTTTAGTGATCATTTATTAGTACATCAGAGGTAAACTATTATAAATAACAATTTTAACATTTTCAAAACGTACGGGTGATTCATCTCACAGAATAGATGCTCCCGACGGAAGGTTAAGAAGTTGTTTGGCATTATTGTATTGAAATTTTATACTTATGTGTTTTAAAGTTCCAGCAGTAATTCTATGGGGTCGGAAGACACCGAAATGCCATGTTTACGGTTATAATGACCTGCAGTTTTAATACGGTTAGAAGGTAAATCATATTGCTGCGTTAATATTGAGAAATGAAATAGTAGGTTTAGTGATTATTTATCAGTACATCAGAGGTAAACTATTGTAAATAACAATTTACATTAGAGCCAGAAGTTTCAGAACGCAATGTATCATATGCTGTATTTTTTTGTGGGTAGTATTTAATGTAGGACTACGTTTCTCTCATTGGGGTCTCAGGAAGGAATTTAATTCACACGCCAAAATGCTACAAAACTGGTATGGGAGATCCTCTGTATCTCGGTAACAACATATGTTAAATACATAAATAATGTCTTATTTTAGAGAAAAAGGGTAACAACAGAAGTTACAAAAAACCTTTCTTGGACATAAAGACTTACGAGAAACAAAAGAGTCACGCGAGTAAAGTAGTACGCCTTTAACATCAGCGGCTGTTTGAAAAAACAGCCTCCCGTCATTTTTTTCAACCTATAGTTACATCATTTTATACATCCCTAAATGTAGTCAGGATAATTCAAATATTCGGACTTCAAAATTATCAGCAAAATCGGACTTAGATAATTTACCTAGATATGTCTTCGATTATTTAGGTATACACTGAATCTTCAATTAGCCATCACTTGCTTAACCATCAGTTTCTGTTATCTGTCATCGCCTAAGAAGCAAAAAGTAACGTAGGTTTATACTATTGCAATCCATTTGCATACATTACTAATCTCGCATTGAAGTTAATATTGATCGTTTTGTAAAATTAAATACAACTTGTATGTATTATTCACTTTTGAAGGATTTTGTTCTCATTTTCGTCCCTGGTTCCAGCGGGGAAGGTTAATCGAAGTTCTATTGTAGGTAAACCTGGAGTTTAGGGTGCGTACTATTTTCTCGCCAATTTTCTTTGGCGCAATTTTGTTTGCCATCGCCAAACACTGTTTAGGATGCGCAGTGAGTTTTTTATAGGTCTCCTGCGCATTCGATGGATACGGCATCCCAAAATGAGAGAGTGAACATTGCAAGCGCGCACCGGGCACAATTTTTAACTTAAAAAAACATAAGCGGCTTCGCTTTCAGCAAAGCGTCTCCTCGTAGCTTCGCTTTTTCATTGAGAAACGAAACCCAGTAAAAACACGACGCCGTAAGACGATGAAACGTAGAAAGGGAACCATTCTTTCCAGAAAAAAACATTTCTTGTTTGATATTTGGAAGCCATAATCAGCAACACAGAGAAAGAGAATCAGTAAACTCGATGAACGGAAATCTTTGGAAGAGAAGCGAAAGGTTATTGAAAAAAATCGTTTGGTAAATGATCAAAAATTTCAAACGAAGTATTATTCGAATTCGTACTCCGACCAATCAAATCGAAGAGAGCATACAGTGAAAAAATGGAAATGAGGCGAAATTAAGGGCATGCGCCGTAGACCAGTAAACAAATTACTGTCGACGCATGCGCAAATGACGCCGAAGAAATTTTCAACTCGCATCCAAAACAAATGTGCAGGCACTCTCTCTCTTGGCGACAAACAATTGGCGATCTTATGGGAAACGAAGTGAGTACTCAACCTAAACTCCAGGTTAACCTTATTGTACTAGCAAGTTCCCGGTGTAGATTTATAGAGTGACAAAGTGTAGATTTATAGAGTGACAAAGTGTAGATTTATAGAGTGGTATTTACCTGCTATTTTCGCGAGGTATTATGAAAAGTTATATTTATGTATTAATATCGGGAGTTGTTAGTGTGAGTTTCATGTAAGCACATGCTTGAAGTAGTCTTCGATTATTTAAATCATAATCTGCTAATGAATAGAGGTTTAATCTATTATCTATTGATTCTGGAAAATATCAAAACCTATGTTTTAGCCATTTTTGGTCTCATTTACATATTTGAAAACATTTTTATCCCTGAATATTTTGTAACAGTAGTTCGTTATTTGATCGATTTGAGCAAGTCTGTGCAAGAAATTTCCCAATCAACTGATGATTTTTCGAGATATCAACATTATTTTTTTTGATATTTCGGATATCTGCATATCGACCAAAAATCATGTTCCACATGAAAATCTTAAATTCGCTCCAGCAGATATCTGTTCATTTGAAGACAGGGCGTTCATTTCTGACAGACTGTAGTAATGAAAGATTTCTTAAGATTATTTCTGTAAAATACAGAACATAAATGTCGCAATACATTACTCAGCAGAATTATGATTCTGAGAAAGCCGATGCGAAACTCTGAAGTTGAAATGAAGCTGTACTTCGGAGGTAAAGAAACAAATATGTCAAGCAGCCATGCTATTCCGCGTCTGTCAAGCGAACAGGAACACTTAGGACAGCTGAACTCGTTCGCCTAGAAATGTGTTCTTTCCCAGAAAACGATTACGGTCGACATTCCTCCTATGCAACGGTTGTTACAGATTCAATCAAAAAAGGATCAAACTGGAATCTGCGTTTTATTTCTTGGACTTGCCAAGTTTATTTTTGTGCCTAGTGTTTGAATTCTTTGAGCATCTTTTTTTTTCCACGAAAGGCACTAGCGTTGGTAATAAATTATGTCGGAAATCTTCGTATTTGAGAATACACACTGGGAAGATTCCACAACATTTATCAGTGGAATAAAAGTTCGTTCCGTTTTAGTGAGCATTTTTTATGTCGGAGGAGTAAAAAGAAATAATACAAATATTTGATGTTTGTAATACGAATGAATAATTCTCAAACAGGATAATTTTAAAGTTTTTGCTTTCAGGAAATCCCTTGGGAATCTTGGATGCAACTTTTTTGAAATTTCCAAATTTTATATACATATGTTTTCTTTTTCATGCATTAATGAAACATCAAATCTTTTTCTAACTGAATACAACGAAAGGAATTTTTTAAATGAAATTTTAAAAGAACATTTAATTAATATTTTCTCTTTATATTCCAAAAGTATATGAAACTGATTTAGAATCTGTATTAACAAAAATATTATTTGAAACTGATTAAAAAAAACAGCAAACTTTTTGCATATCTGTTTAAAATATATACTGGAATTTAGATGTAAAAATAATTCTCTATAGTATTCTGTTCTGGACGATTATTTTATTTAATAATTTTTGAAAGCTGGAATTCATGCGCCACCAATTAAATAATTTGAAATGGATTTAATTTATGTCAGTTTGAAAAAAAGGAAGAAAATTTATTTCTGTAGAAAAAGATGAGTTATTTATATCGAAGTGGACTGACATTATTTGAAACTTATGTCGGTGGGATTTTTAAAAGTTTTTATATGTTTTTTAAAATTTTATTTGCAATGATAATCGAGAATTTTAAGAATTTTTATCAAAATAAATAAATGTTCTTTATGTCATAAAATATTTCAAAGACTCGTGTCAAAAATGAAAAAAAAATAAAGTGGATCATGACTTCAACTTTAATTATTCATGTCTTCGAAAATTATTTTATTTCTCGCAAAAATCTCTGTGATAAAATTGAGTTGAGTTGAATGTGAAGCAAAAAAGAAAATTTACTATCCTTCTGATACATTAGATCTTAAGCGAATTAATAATGTGTGTCTGAAATTGGATTAGGTTGTTACAGAATGAAACAAATAAAATTATTTCTTAAAGGTGTAATATACTTTCATGCATTAATGAACAAAAAATTCTTTACTGCATAAAATGTGAAATAAATTAAAGTAATAAATTTTTTTTGAAAAATAACGTATCATAAACTTATTAAAATTCATCAACCACTCTTCTGTCAAGTTATAAATTATTTAAAACTAAAGACTCTGTTACAAACAAGTAAATAATTTTGCAATCTATATAAATGAAAAATTAATTCACTTGAGAATATTTAATGAAGAAATAGCATCGCTTTCGTGTGTGATGCTGACATTTTAAATCAATCTTATAAGATATTTAATGTTTTCCATCATGAAATTAATTTTCATGAGTGAAAATTATCTTGGGAGTATAAAAATTATATGTTCACAGGAAAGAATTTATCCAAAGAGTAAAAATTTTAATTTTTCTCCTTATGAAGGATATGGTTTGACTACATGTATCTTAAATGAAAATAATACTGAAAATCTTCTGAAATTTTCTGGCGTTTTTTATGTGCAACTCTTAATTAGAAAGAACTGAATTTCATTCTGGCATGTGCGTAGCCGAATTGAAAAGTTCTGAGTCTAGCTGTATAGACTCCAAACTAATGGTAACATATAATTGTGCTCGGTGCAATAGTTATTTGTGTTACGAACCTTTGATGTCATTTCGTCGTAATGTCAATCTTATTATTGGAAAAAGACATTTACAGAGGTTCTTACTAGCTATTAGGGGAGATCAAGCCTATCTCCCCACCCTTGGCACAAAAACTTGGCGACCATTTGGCGACAAAGTGAAGGTTCTGGAATATACTTAAATTTGGGTCCTATCTGTATTACGAACGGATATATAGAGAATGTACTAGATGATTCTATATGACGTCATATCCTGTCGGAAGAGGTAAAAATACCTGGAAGTGCTGAGACGGATGTGTGTTTTTGGAACGTCGGTGGACAGTGTTTGAATCTCTTTGAAATTTTGACCACAGTACGAGCTGCAAACTGATAGATAAATGCCGAGCGGTATAGAAAATGTTGTTACTGTTATTATTAGTGATTTGCTGTCTGTTTGTATTGCTAATTTGTACATGAGTTCTTGTTTCCGGTGCTTCGTGTTTTCCGGAATATTCTTGAATAAAACGTCCATCTCCATTATCCTGCTTGTTGGACTGCTTTTACCAAACACCCACTTGATGAGTTGTGTAACATTTGAAACCTTAATAATGCAGTGTACCAATTTACTTTATTGTGTTCAAATCATTAATTGCTAAAAAGGGGTTTTGTGATCCCGTTCTGATTTTTGTCCTCAAACAATGTGCTTGAATTGTGCTTGATGCGATAGTGACTTGAAGACATAAAAACGCAATGTGCGAAATTACTTTATTGTGTTCAAATCACTAGATGTTAAAAGGGGGTTTTGGTAACTGTCCCCAAACAAATGACATCATAGAATTGTGCTTGATGTGATAATGACTTGAGGACATAAAAACGCAATGTGCGAAATTACTTTATTGTGTTCAAATCACTATATGTTAAAAGGGGGTTTTGGTAACTGTCCCCAAACAAATGACATCATAGAATTGTGCTTGGTATGATAATGCCTGGGAACTTTAATAATGCAGAGGGCGAATTCACTTTATTGCGCTGAAATGACTAAATGTTAAAGAAGGTTTTTATGGGATCTGTCCAAGAGTTCCTGGACTACCTCTATACAGCGGAAATAAATGACCGCAAAATATTCCGCTTGCAGTATTACCACCTGCAGTCTTTACAAAGTTGTTTCCGAAACAGCATGCCGTCGTTATCATCTAGAATTTATTATTGAAAGCTTCCTATGAGTACATGTTTGTGATAGTCTTTGATTGCATGAAACTAAGTTCTCTGATAAATTGATGATGAATAGAACAGCTTCTATTTCTGCGAATATGATTAGTGATGTTTTACCGTTTTTCGACTTATTTTTAAATCTAAAATTATTCTTGAAATTTTTATCATCTTACTATTGGGCATGTGTGTACAAATCATTATACATTAAAATCAGCAATTATTCTATTTATAATATGTTTTGCACTTGTAGTTTTAATTTTACAGAGGCTGTTTATGCATTTTTTAGACGTTTTTGTGTTTCAAATGTTCAGTTTGATCACCTTATTCTCAACTACCTATCTATATGGTAACTTTTATGACAATAATGCCTGTTGTAGTATCGGCAGAGGTATTTTATCCAATACCTAATGAAGAACTTTCCAAACTCCACCAACGGTTGTAGGTCTACGTTTTAAAAATCCAAAAGCGTAAAAATCCATGGGTGATACATAGACTTAACAGGATTATTAGTGAAGGGTCGTCTTAAAACCCATTACTTGTTCTATATTTTCTAGGAAATTAACAGTGGATTGTGATGTGTGGCTGCTTGCTTTGTCTCGATACAGTTTTATTGATTGATGGCATTGTGGGTAAAGAGTTGGTCTTTCGTATTTGAAGATTTGGGATAAAATATGTTCCTGATACTATGTGGAGTTGATCCTAACATTTTTTCCCACTCTCTTTGTTTTGATTTTGATGTTATAAGCAAAACCAGCAACAATCATAAATCCATTAGAAAGACTTCCTTTAGATTCTTTAAAACATATTTAATAATATTTTTCTTTTCTTTGATGATGCTAAATTGATATTTATTTCTTGCAGTCATTTAAAAAGAACCAAGATTCATCTATTTTTACAACATTTTTTTATTTTTTTCTCCTGATAAATACTTTTCATAGAGATTTCTGCAGGGTGTTCTGCGTTCAGAGATGTGACGTGGAAAATGAAGTTGATCGTTGTATTTTTTTTTAACTTTTTAAGAGTCAAGTCAGTGTTAGTTACTTTGTTTACAGTTGATACTGAGAATGTTAAGGATTCTTCAACAAACCCTTCATTTGGAAGATTTTCTTTTAACATTAAAGATCTCAACCTTGCAATAGTCGAAGAACTGTGTTTTGAATAATTTTTAATACGCATTTGGAATAATTTTTCTACTTGAAGCAAGACTTACACAATTTTTTCCGTTTTTATTAACAATATTACCTATCGCGAATAAGATATCGAAAAACAACGGCTTTAACAGCGTCATCGAATAAGTGAATAAGAATAACCATCTTCGGAAAGAGAAAAAACGTAGCCTTATATCCATCGATTCTTTAACCCTATTTTGTATATAAACAAAAATTTTACATAGGAGATGATAACTTATACTTTCAAAAATATAATTGTTGTGAAAATAAATTTTTTCGTGCGAGCGAATTTTTCCTACACCGAAACAAAATCGTCTAAAAAGTGTGCTAACAGCCTCTGCATTTACCGTCGTACACATGCACAAAAATTGATGTTGGCATATTCTAGCATCAAATTTTTCCTGCGAAAGTTTTTAAAGAGTACTTTGAATGTTCATTTCTGATAATTAATGGCAACGGTTGCGTTTGGGTTACGTTTTCATAAAAATAATGCCAAGTTTTCTCATACTATAAGAAGAGAATATAAACGTTATGATACACAACATGTTACTGAAAAGCATTATACTTCTGAAGAGTTTGGGGCAGAATTTTAAAAGTTAAAATGAAGCTCAAGTTCAGAAGGAAAGAAGCAAAAATATCAAATAAGAAACTTGCTCCGTGTCTGTTAAGCGAACAGAAACACTTTGGATAGCTGAACTCGTTCGCCCGGGAACGTGTTCTGTCTCAAAAAGTGATTACAATCGACATTCCTCCTATGCAACGGTTGTTACAGATTCAATCAAAAGCGGATCAACTCTGGATCTTCTTTTTATGTCTTTGACTTGCGAAGTTTATTTTTCTGCCAAAGGCTTGGATTTTTTGAGAACTATTTTACCGCAAAAAGAAATGACAGTGATAATATAATGTCAGGAATTTTGCATTTCAGAGTACACGCTGAGAAGTTTCCAACATATTTGTCTCTGAAAATAAAAATGCGTTAATATTTTAGTTGCAATGTTTTTGTCTTCTTATAGGAAGATGGGTAGGGTAAACGAAAATAATGCAAATATTTGCTACTTGTAAACTGAGCGAATATTTCTCTAAAGGAAGCAATCTGTTATTTTTTACCTATTTTTAGTTAACTTGACTTGTTTCATACAAGTTAAGGCGGAATTTCATACAATGAGACTCGTGTTTCGTGTTTAGATGTATAAAACAAGTATTTAATAAAGCCGAATGCGTTATCTCTACTAATAATAAAGCAGAACATGTGTGTGCGTTGGCGGTCTATATGGCAGACCGCTGGACTTAGAACTACGAAATTTGGCAAGAACATTCTTTGGAGGGTGAGAATGTGCATTTCGGAGCGTTTTTTTAAAAATTAATTTGAAATTTAATTGATTAAAAAGCAAACGAACTTTTGGCGATTTTCCTGAATAACTTTTGAAAATATTAGAGCACAAAAATCATTTTTACACCATCTGAAAGTGCAAACAATTACCATTCAAATTATATCAATTAAGTAGCCGGACAATGCTTTCTCTAATTTTAATAATCTTTTAAAGATATTTTTTGGCGTAATTTACAACAATACTTTTCATTGTTGCGACGCAATTCAAATGGTTTTCATTGTTTAAACAAATATTTATTTTGCGTGTTTCTCTTATATTGTTTAGCTTAGAAAATATTCTTTGGATTTTACTTTCTTCCTTTATTTGATCAATTTTTCTGTGAAATCTGTAAATGAAGTCGTCAAGATAGTAAGTATATAATGAAATAATGCAGTAAACTGAAAGATTTTCTTTGCTATGTTTTAATTCTTTTTTATCAGCATGTTTTAAGTCAATTAACCCTGCTGCTGGACGGAAAATGTGCCGGCTCAATTTAATGCTGAAATCAAATGCGTAGTTCACGTTAATGTAGACAAGGAACAGAACAAGTGCAAGGCTACGAAAAGAACGCGGTTAAATGTTTATAGCAATTTGAATTTTAAATCTACTTAGTTAAGTGAAGACAAAAGAGGGGAAAGAAAGGACGCAAAACAAGGTTGAGTGCAAGTTTGGAAACAAGTTTAACTGAGTTAGTTAAGTGAACCATGTATATACAATTATGCATAAGAGATTCAGTTGAAATTATATTTCCGGCGACCAAGCTGGCCGCCGAAGGCGGCTATTTTCAATTAAAGCGAATATTAAGATTAATCTGAGCAAAAAAGTACTTTATTCGAAAATTTCTAATTTCTTTTGAAAAATGATGCTGTTTGTTTCTGCTTGGATCTTTTAGGTTTTTTCGGGGTAACTTTCTTCAATTTTTTTATTTGGAAAAATAACTCCCCAATGGTTTCGTGAGTAGTTATTTTGGAAGGTGTAATAATATCATCTATTTTCCTAAAGTTTGTCGAACTGACAGTTTCATGTGCTGATGTGCGTTTCAGGAGCTGCTTTCTCAGAGTTAGGATCATCAACACCTGAAAGGGACAAATGATCTCTTCAATGACCAATATCGGTAGAGATCAAAGTTCTATTTTCTCTTCACAAAGGGAAAGGAATGATTAATTTCGATACGAATTAAGATGTTCTTTTTGAGTGTACTTGTTTTGCATTCTTTTTTCCTCCCTTTTATCTTAACTCCATCGATACGGGATCGTCCCAAACGTCTCTTCAAGCAAAAGACGATGGCCGTCAGAATATCACTGCAGAATTTCCACCCCCCTTCGTAATTGATTTCTCACCCGCTGCGCACACTTTCTTCGTTAGAGTGTGTTATGCACAGGAAGCGAGTTTGCCAATATCACTTGTTAGTCTCGTAAAGTAGAGACAGGCAGCTTGAGTAATACTAGTTATGAAGAGCTGCCGGATAAGCTAAAAGCGTCCTGGCTTATTGCATGCAGTGGAATTTCTATGAGATGGAGCATTTTTAGAAATGACGAATCGTATGATTTAAAATAGACATTTATTAGACGACCACATTTAAGAACATATTTACATATCACATCTTATAGTAAAGCAACAGCTTACAGCTGAAGTCTCTCCGAGGAGAGAATGCTTAGAGAACCGTAGGTCTCTCTCCTTCCCCTCTAAATGACATAGTAAAGACAAGTATATATACTCTAATAATCATCTACATATCAGCTGCGGGCATCGGATAGACAACGTCATACGATTCCGATTAAATAGCTGCTAAAAATGGATGTCAAGTGAAGTGATTAGTTTAAAGAAAGAATGCTTCAAATCTTAGAATAAAGGTACGAGAGACAATTTAGAAAAGATGCAAGTTTCTTAGCTTAAAATGCAGAATTTCCCAACAGAGTGGTTCGCTCAGATGGGTTGGGGAAAAGGAGTGTTTTCTTAGAATTCGGACAGTGCCAACTGTCATTGTGTTTACTGAGGAGGGAGGTGAATTTCCCTTATCTTTGAAAGAGGAACTCGGACGTTCCCGTATTTTGAGGTCCCTCTATTTCAATGGTCTTAGGAATCAGAGGGTTTTAAGGGGAGTTGGAACCCTAAGTCCGTTAACCCTAACCCTGTTACTTCGATGCACCCTTCCTAAGCATCTGTTTCATATTCATGTTTAAAATTTTTTTTATACGAGTAAAGTGAAGCTTTCTCATTATACTGAAATGATTTTAAAAAGGTTCCAAAGTTTATTTTTTACAAATCTGTTTGTGTCGGAACGAAAAAATGTGAAATTGACAATTTCGATGTAGCTTTCCTCAAAATGTGTTACAGATATATGCTTGAAATGTTTTCTAGAATTAAAGTTCGCCTTTCTCATTATACTGAAATGAGATTTTGGTTAATTTTTTAATTTTTTATAAATTTACAAAATATTTCATTAGACATAGTGAAATTTTACCCAATTTTGACCCAAAAAAAATCGTAAAAAATTAAGTTATGAGTATTTTTAAAAGGTTCATTTTCAGTGTAATTAGAAAGGTATACCTTACTTGTATGAAAAATTTCAAACATGAATCTATAACAGATTTTGAGAAAAGGTACATCGATGTAACAGGGTTAGGGTTAACGGATTTAGGGTTCTAACAGTCCTTAATAAAAGGTCCCAGGTGAGATAGACGAAAAGAATATATTTCACTGCAGTTGAAAGGGCGACCAACCTTGCCGCACAGGGGAGTACGAGTGGTCCTCCCTAGAGATTATTTCAACATTATGTCTATGGACCAAGAATCTCGTGCCAAACAAATGCGGCTGTTGAGAGGTGTTGACCTTTATGCAGAGGTATTTTAGAGAGGTATTTTCCATTGCCTTCCTGATATAAATACTTATCAATTTTTATACCCTTGCGTGTTCTCGATGACAGTACTATGTTTTAATGTTTTAAGAATTTTTTAATCACTTTTTTAATTTAATTGAATTATTTTCCATATATATGGATTTAGGTAAAAGTTAAGTCTAGGGTACCGAGCCATTCCTCTTCTCTTTGCATCGCCAACTTTTAGTCGCCAAGGGCAAGATGGTTTGGCGATGTTAGGGCATTTGTTTTGGGTGTGCAGTGAACATTCTATTGTTCTCTTGCGTACGCGAACCGGTCAAATTTTTTAAATAAAAAAAACAAAAAAAAAACATTAGCGGCTTCGCTTCTTCATTTAGTGTTAGGAATCTACCTTCTTTTAAGAAATTCTGTAAACTGTCAAAATTAAAACCGTTAAATTCCAAGCGAAATATTATGCAAATTCTATTAAATCGTCCAATGAAATTTAAATTAGCGCATAATTGGACAAACAAGACGAAGCTTCGAAGCTCAGAACTCAAATTCAATGATGCGCGGGCCAGACACTAATTTGAACGTCACTGCGCAACCAAAACATATGTAAACACATCGCTTAACAGTCTTCCTCTTGGCATCAAAAAGTTAGCTATGCAAAGTGAGGAGAAACGGCACGGTCCCCTAAGCTTAACTTTAGCCTGGATTTATTTAAATGGATTTTGACTTGTGCCACCTGATAATTTCAAAAAATCCTAGACAGATTTCATCATATTCAGAATAATGAATTATAAATTAAAGATAGAAAAGTAGGAGATATTTAAAATAAAAAGAAATTCTAATTTTAGCACTCTAATGAAAGTTCTTTTTTAAAAACCGGTTTTATTAAATATATTGTACGTTATAAATCCTTTGAGAATCCAAAATGTCCCTTATTAAATTTCCGGATGTTTCTGACCTGTGTTTTCTTCTTAATCGTAGCAATGAAACAACAATCCTTTTGCAAAAGTATAACTAAAGTAACTTTATCCAGGGAGCTAAAAAAGTCCGTTTCATTATTTTGTTAACTCAAATTGCTTAAAATGGAACTTCGGAACAAAAGGATATCTAGGTATGAGGGCCTGGTGCACATTAACCCTCTTTTTGTGGTTTATTTTAAATCACTATTTAGATGCAACGTTCGGAAACGTGTTGAAATAGCGTTGAGCCAAGTGAATTGTTATTTATATGCAAAGCTTTATTAGTATACTGTTATCAACGCTATAAAAGTACTAAGTTAACCCATTAGCCTGTGAAAATCACAGGATGCAGCAGAAAACAGACTTGCTGCCAACCCGCGAAAATCGCGGATCAACCAGTTAGAGGGTTAAATCTAATGCGAAAGCCAAATGTCTTCCCGTTGATGTGGTAACTCTCTGAACCCAGCTAGAGCAAGAATTCCCGTACCTCAAAAACTGAAGTAAATTTTCCTTCCCGAAACCACAATGAAATCCTTCCTTTCTTAACAGAAATTCCAGGAGGACGGCACCCAAATTTCGGCGCTCAATTGTCAACCAAAAAAAGAACCACTTTTCTCCTGTAAAATGCACTCAGGCACCCAAAACCGCCTGAGTCCGGCCTCTGCCGAATGGGTCGGTTTGAGGCGGATTAGGGCTCATAGGAGTAAAGAAGTCTGGAGAAGAAATTGTCTGCTCAGATACCGACCTCCTTATCTGAACACGAATTACGAGGTGAATAGCAAAATAGTCCTCATGTTGCTTTAACTGCTTAACCCATTACTGCTCAGTTTATTCATAATATGGTCCCATTTTGAAGCAACACGATGGCTATTTTGTGGTGGACCTCGTAATTTTGAACATTGGCAGATGGCGATGACACCTGAGCTGGAACGTCCTCTCCAAACTTCCGCATCACAGCAGAGGAAGGACGTTTGACCCACAAAATCAGATTTAATGGGCAAAAACATCCACATATCTTCAACGGAATCGGGTGTCGAACCTGGTATCCAACGGCAACGAAGCCGAGACGTTACCATAAGGCTACCGCGTAGTAATATTTAAACTTTTTCTGGTTGAACAAATCGCATAGCAATGTTTCATTTTTGCTTTGTTTAACAAGTTAAAGGATTTTCTTAGCGCCTAAACAATTTTCAACTGCCATATACTTTAATTAGTCAGGTAAAGGTCTCCTTATTTTGAATTTTTTTCCTTTGAAACTTTTTGTGGTTGAACCGATAGCATTACAATGTTTCTTTTTTTTGCATTGTCTAACAAGTCAAAACACCTAAACAATTTTCAACGGTCATATATTTTAATTAGTGAGATAAAAGTCTCGTTATTTGACATTTTCCTTTGATTTATTTTCGAGGCTATGCAGGAGTACGGAATTAATCGTTATTTTTTTTTTAAATTTCTATATTTTAAAAATTAATATATCTAAAAGACCAGGCATGGAAATAACGCGTTCACGTGGTTTGGTTTGGCTTCGTGCCAAAGAGGGGGTCATCCAGACGGTCTGTTAACGTCTACAAATTAGCATACACACGGATAAACTGTTTTGATTCTTTTATTAGTATAGTCCTTCAGCATTTTTTGCTTGCTGTTAAATTAAGAGATCTTCAAAGTATTCTCTTTTTTCATTTTATATTGATCATCGACGGGCGTGCAACTCCATTAATATTAAATAGAAGTTATGAAGTTACGTCGTTTGCTTTCTTATATTTAATTCATGTAGGCAGAACAATTTAGAATAGTTTAGTTTTTGTTAAAAAGGTTCTTTCTTTCTCGTACTTTATACGTTTTACATTATACTAAAAGGCTTCTTTTACTTAATGTCCGACTGTGTTCGGAAACATTTTTTTGAAAAAAAAATTATATATATTTTTTAATGTTATTTTTCAACTGCATATGTCTTAAAACTATGAAAATATTGTAAAATTAGGCTTTCAAAATAATATTTTTTAAAAAAAACTTAGAAATCTGAAGAAAAATGACTAAACTATTTGCCTTACACTAACAGCCATAGACAAAATTATATTCTAAATATGCATAAATCCTTGTAGGAGTACATTTTTATGACAGTTATCTGTGTTATGCTCTAAAATATTTCTTGTACTTCAAAATAGGTTTGAGATATAGCTTAACATATTTACTAAACTGGTAATTTTTCACAGAAAACGCTTTTCGTTTATACTTAAGCACTTAAAAATAATACTTGATTTTAAAATTGACCTTAGTTGTTAGAGAAAAACATCAAGCATATTACAGAAAACAATCTCAGAAAATTTCATATCAATACTTGAATAACTTTTTGAGAAATCATTGTTACGGTCGACAGTTTTCCTCAAAAATATCATTTCCCAGAACACACATTTAAAGTTTTCATGCAACATAAAATAATGCTTACAGTTCTGTAATAAAACAGCTGAAACTCCATTTGTAATTCCCGTAGAGTAAAAAGGGAGGCAGTGTTAGAAAGCTGATTAAACAAGCTACAAAATGAAGTCATAAAGATGTTTTTGATAATTTCATCAAAAACGACGATTTTAAACCAGTCGGATACCTTAAAGATTTGCATTCATCAATTAAGCATTTTTTAAATTTTGTATTTGATAATGCATTTCTTTCTGCTAGTGGATTCAGCATTATTTTTACTCGGGAAAAACGAAAGTTAGTGTCAATCGCTTCATCAGTTCTGTTTTTCTCGTTTTTTTTTTATTTCTTAAGCACTCCCGCAATCTTCATCAGAAATAGAACTTTTGTTTGTAAATCTGTGACTATCAGATCTGAGATATTATTGGCAAGTTTAAAGCCAGTCTTAGATGGGCACAAATCTTCTAATATTTTAATATTGACCTATAATTTTTTTAATGATTTTCTACCTATTCTTTGATTATTTTTCTAAATAAATTTTTTTCGGAATTTAATTTTATTTCATAGTTATCAAAATCTTGGAGTTATAAATATAATTGAATAGAACATTACTGAAATTTATTCTTTAATTTAATTTTGGCGTTTACTAGTCAATTGATAACTTCTTAAATTGTTCCCACGGTATTTGTAAATATTAGAAATTATTTACAATTGAATTTTTGTTATAAAATGTTTTAAAAGTACACTTGTTTTCAAAGACAGATTGTCACTAAATTTAATCATTCGAGCTGAATTTAATTAAAATCAATTTAAGAGAAACTGATAAAATCTCTTTTGAATAAAATTTCTAGCCATTAAAGACAAAATAAGCCGATATTAATTAAACTCTATTTTAGTGCAATAAAGTAAATGTTCTTCGTGGGATTATAAAATCTAATTTTTAAAAATTCTGAAGAAATATAAAGATTTTATTGAAGATAAATATATGCTTTTTATAATATAAAAATATTTCATAATTGAATTTACAAAAGAAAGTAACTGATGACTTCATCTTTAATTTATTATAGTTTTGAACTTTTTTGTTCATTTTCTAAAAACGCTCGTTATAAAATTGAGTAAAATTGAATGTGAAATATAAAGGAAAATTCACTTTATTTGTGAGCCATTAATTTTTATATTACATGCTGACGAAAATTTACAATTGGATTAAGGTATTACTCGACGATAAAATTAAAAATATTAATTACCGCGGAATATACTTTAATGTCGATATAAAGCAAAAAAATAATATGTCATGCACTTAGTAAAGCTCATCAACCACGCTTTCGTGAAATAATAAATAATTAAAAATAAAATACGCTTTGAACAATATTTTAGTAGTTTTATAAAATATGAATTAGATATTAGTTGACTGGTAAATATTAGAGGAAATCATAACATCCTTTTTTGTATTAAGCTAACGTTTTAAATCAATCTTTTCAAAAAATCGAAGTATTTTTCTTTACTTGAGAATTTTCATGACAGAAAATTATCATGAGCTTATGGATAATTTTTGTTACACAAAGGAGTGAAATTTAAAAAAAATATCTTTATAATGTAAGGTTTGATAAATTGATCGTAGGAGGCAAACCAGTTAAGAATTTCTCAAAATTCTAGGTGTTTTGGTTCTTCACGCTTAAATTTACAGAACTGTATTTTAAAAAGTGATGTAATTCGTGCATTATAGTTAGAATTGTTACGGGTTCTGAGTTTTGAAACCGATTTCATACAGGAAGGGAAACCTTTACTTTTTGTTTAGAATAATTTTCATCTTTTTGCAGTCCTATGCCGAGGTGGACTCGACACCAATTATTTACCAACAATTCATGTGGTGAGGTGAACTCGACATCAATTATTTAGGGACAAGTACTACGGTGAGGTGAACTCGACATCAGTTATTTACGGGCAAGTACTGTGGTGAGGTGGACTCGACATCAGTTATTTACGGGCAAATCCTATGGTGAGGTGAACTCAACATCAGTTTTTTACCGACAAATCCTATGGTGAGGTGAAATCGACATTTTTGACTGAAGTTGTTTTTAATAATAATGAAAGGTCTGGTAATGTCTATGTCTGGG
>BGPR01001763.1:100904-115362 GCA_013235015.1 Araneus ventricosus
TCAAAACGCTCTACTGGGCAGATCATTGAACCCAGGGCAACCAAATTTGACAGATAGTTAATTCTTGTGCAAGAAGGGGTTCCAAAATTTTAATTAGATTTTTAATTAATTAAGTATTACTCGAAATGTTAACGTTTCTCCGCGTTAACGTCAGAGCACATTTTTGCACAAAAATTATTTTTACACGACTTCAAATTTCAGAAAAATTAGCTCTTGAGAGATACCAACCGTAAATATTTTCTTAATTTTTTTAAAAACTGCAATATTTTTAAGTATATTTTACAACAAAATTCTTCATTATTTAACTTGTTGCAATCATACTCACGTGCATATTTAATATATCTTTTGAGTGCACGTTATGATTATTATAATTAAGAGCCTATTTTTAAAAATAATATAAGGGCAACCGGATCAAGCATAAAACATAATCAAATTACATTTTGGACTAAAGTTCGATTCTCCATTAAATTTTTTTCTGAAGGTAAGTAATGAAGTATGGGAAAATTAATACAAGTAGATTATAAATGCTATTACTATCATAATCAATTTTAACAAGAGCAAAGTTACAATTTGATTTCAACAGAATTTTGAAATTCTCAATTATACCTAAAACTTCACTGTAAAATACAAGCAGCATTTATAAGTAGAAATATAAACGTTACTTCTTTTATTCCAACGGTGGAAATTTTAGAACTGAAATTTGGCTCGGGAAATCACCATCCGTTCAACCAGTATCAATTATAATCATGAACAATCTTTTTGTCCATTTCTGTTTTTCAGTTTAAAAAGTCAAGTTACAAGCCTTTTGTGTTTTATTCACGATTCAAAGAGATTCAGAACGTTGCAAGGGACTGGATTATATTTTTCTCGACACAGTCTCAATGGTTATAGAAGCATTTGTTCTACCGGTACACTAACGTATCGAAACTGGTATAGAAGAAATCAGCTTCAGGTTCCTAGTACCACGTCAAGACAGACTGCAGAACTTCGGCGTGGTTTCTGATATGAACTTCGTGTGCTTCTTCAACAGTTCGAGGTGATTAAAATCACCTGGTTCGAGGTCCTGGCTGTAGGAGAGGTTTTCCAATAACTCCCATCGGAAACGCCATGCCAAAGCATGAGTAACTGAAGCCGCAAGAGATCGAGCGCCATCACCTCTATGCTGTGGTCGTCTTAAATGTCTAGACTGGGAATTTAATTTGCATGGGGAATTTGCGCACCCGTCAAAGATCTTGTTATCATACTATTTGAAATATTCTCGTATCTGAGTGTAAATGAACCTGAATGTTTAAAGGGACGAATTCTAAAAGTTATAAAAAGTTATTGTTGACTTTCTAAAATTTTTACTAACCGCAATATATTATATCCCATGGATGCATCTGATTATTTATTGCAATCGTGATCATATAATTTCATAATATTTTTTGGCAACTTTAAAATTTACACAAAGATATCTGAAGTAAAAGGAAAATTGTTAAACGACGAAAAATAACACAGACGGAATGTTGCTTATCAAGAGGTTTTTTGAATAAAGAAATACGTAAATAATATGTAAATAAAAAAAACTATTTCCTGTCATAAAACATATGTTTATTTTATTTGTTTTCAATCAATGTTAAACATTTCTTTCCCATATATATCTATTTAAACACGTCAAATTTGACGGTAAATCTCTCGAATGAAGAGGCAATTTGCATTCGTCATACCAAGACGAGTGATTTTCTAGTAATATAAATAATGCGGAATTTGCAATGATTATAATTTCGATGTATACAATGTAAATAATAAC
Organism: Araneus ventricosus; assembly: GCA_013235015.1. NCBI lineage: Eukaryota > Metazoa > Arthropoda > Arachnida > Araneae > Araneidae > Araneus > Araneus ventricosus. The sequence continues at coordinate 102,694 of BGPR01001763.1, forward strand.
GCTTTACATTATTTATAATAATACACGAAGCGAAGAGGAATATTTTTATTCGCATTTAGAAATTCTTCAGAATATTTAAAACAGTCGATAACAAAATTTGAACAACATTTTATTTCTCATCGATCCTAATACGTTTAAGAACATGTTTTCTATCCGGATTCTGCACCTGAATGCTTTTCTTTTCAGAAGGTTTCTAATATTTAGTACATTTGAAATTCTTCGTAAATGTGAAATTCTTGGTAAATTTGAAATTCTTGGTAAATTTGAAATTCTTAGTAAATTTGAAATTCTTAGTAAATTTGAAATTCTTAGTAAGTTGGAAATTCTTAGTAAATTTGAAATTCTTAGTAAATTTGAAATTCTGAGTAAATTTGAAATTCTTAGTAAATTTGAATTTTAACAACATTCGTATTATATTCAATTTTATTTATATTTATATTATATTTTTATTTATATTATGGGCGAGTTTTCTGGTTTATTTACGTATATTAAAAATATTGACTTTATCTGTTTGTATGTTGAACTTCCGCTTTGAAGATCCATTGACTTAGCATTACACCGGAAACACTTATTACAGGCAGGTAAACAAACCAGAAAACTCGTCCATGTTTAATGAATAAATTAGTACTTTCCTTTTTATGATAATTACTGTATCTTAGTCTCCTTATAGTATGGTTTCAGGGTGCCACGCTTTTGTATTTTTGTTTTGATTCACCAGATTTTTTGTTTTAAAACATACTTTCCGCCTTGTAGTACAATAATAAAATAGTTTTTTTTATAAACTTCTTTTCTTATTTTTTAATTTTCATATTTTTAATTTATAATTCTTTATAATAAATATTATGTCATCCTTTAAAGAATTTTTCTCAAATTCTCAATCAGGTGGCGCCACAAGTATAGAAACAAATTTTAATTGAAATTAATCTGTTATTAGAGAAATAAGTACTGAAAATAGTAAAATTATAAAAGATAGTATTTTTATGGAAAACATGCAGCTGTACATAATTTCAGAACTCAAGCACATAAGAAATGCAGATCAAAATTTTAAAATTCCATCTGTACCAACATGAAACAAATCAATTTAAATAAAGGTGCGTAAACATTAGCAACCATCATTTAATTTATATTATAACTATGAAATGTTCAGAATTTGATTCAGATTAAAATTTAAAATTGCCTTTCTTCTGTGAAAAAATAGCATAGCATGAAAATCAAACTTCCTGAATTTTCCTTAGATTCGACTAATTTTGTGCCATGCTATGCTAAGATGTAATCATGTAAAGAACGCTGATAACTCACGTTATATAAGAACTTGTTTGTTTTGAGAAGAACATCTACCTCATATAGTATTCTCGGAACAAACTTTCGGAACTTGTCTCAGAAGGGCTCCGAAATTTTTCTTGCTAGCAGTTAAATATTTCTTTTAGAAAACAGTACAATGTCATATTTCCACGCTACCTGGTACAGTTGAACAAAGAGTATTCTTCAATCAAGATACAAACGCTTTGAGTGGCTATTTTTGGAAAGGGAACATTTTTAATGAGTCGTTAGGAAGAAAGAAGTGAAAGGATCGCCTGGAGAAGTTTCAAGGTAATTGTTTCCTCATGTGTCTCCCGAGTGAAGCAATGCTAGAAAACCCCAAGACGCTCATTTTGAGCCTTTGAGGCGCTGCTGAATCTTTTAAACTGTGTTCCCCGACGACACTTAAACGAGCAGACGGGAGATTGCACAATCCCGGATGAAATTTGCAGAAAACAAAATTTCTTTCCGCGATCCGGGAAAGTAATATTACCTTGTTTCTTGCTTTTTAAGGTTAAAGATAAAGATAAAAACTGCCAGGATTTATAAAAATATAAGGAAGATGTTAGGAGATAGTAGAGAATGATGGAGCGGTGCTATGAGATGAATCCATCTTGTGCCTGCGAGTATTTTGGCGATATATTGAAAAAGAAATAAATGTGAAAAGTTGGTAATGTTCTGGTCGGTCGAAGAATTTACATTATTTCAAAACGAGTAAAAGATTTTGATTGAGAGAGGCACTAAAATTCTTATTTTTGAAAGTGTGTATGAATTTTAGAACGTATTTTACAGTAACAGAAATATTAGGTCTTGTAGCTGATCTGTGAATAGATTATGAAGATTAAAATGAGGTTAATTTTATGACGCATCTATTTGCCTTGTTTACATTATAACACGTTTGGTAAAGCGTCCTCCTTTGTTCCACAAATGTTATTAGAGGTAAGATTTTAAGCCCACCTTTTCATATTTTATTTAAAGGATTGTCTTTAATTTCTTCTTTTTGGATAAATGTTTTTCTTTCCAATACTTCCCGGATTAGGTTCAGGCCGAAAGAGGATATTAAATATCAGACCTTAAAGTCTTTTTCCTCTACAGATAACCTATTCCATTTTTGAATCTGCATGGATGTCTGGCCTCTGATGAAGTCATCCACCAGATTCTTATTTCTTGTCGTTGTCTGCTATTATGTTTTACTCTACCACCTTTATAATTCCCTTTATTAATATTTTTTATCTATTTTTGTTAATTTTATGAGTCTCACAGTAAGAATTATGTTCATTATAAGCAATTTATTGTTTAAATAAATTGCTAACTATGCTGGAAGAAACTTTTGTGGCATAGAACAGTCTAATCTATACTTCTTCTAAAGATATTTTTTGCAATTTCAATCTATCTCGAGTTAGAGACTGCACGCTTCTTTAATGTATGGAAGCAGGTATTTTACTTCGAATAAAATGTTATTTGGAGCCACCGTATTTACGGATAAAACATTATTTGTCTCTACTAATAATAAAGGTGAATGTGTGTGTGTGTCGGCGCTCTACAGAGCAAACCTTTGAACCTAGAGCTTCGAAATTTGGCACAAGCGTACTTTGGAAAGTGGGAATGTGCATCTCGGAGCCCGTTTTTGAAACTTTAATTAGAATTTTAATTAATTAAAAATTAAGCTAAATTTTGGCGTTTTTCCTTAATAACTTCCGAAAGTATTAACGCACAAAAATCATTTTTACGCCATCCGAAATTGCAAAACATTACCTTTTCAATGATATCAATTAAGTTGCCGTACAATTTTTTCTCTAATTTTAATAGCCTTTTAAAAGTTTATTTTGGCATAATTTACAACAATACTTTTCATTGTTGCAACGCAATTCAAACCGTTTACATCGTTTAAACAAGCATTCATTTGCGTGTTTCTCTACCATTATTGACAACTAAGGTCTTAATGTTTAATGCTATGTCTTAATCATCATATTTTCATCCAGAGAGATCAATAAGAGAGTGAAGTTGATGCTGACATTGGACAATTGTATGATACAGGACGCAGGCAGTTACTCGATACCATTAGGGACGTTCATACAGACAACGAACAGAAAAAGTGTAAGGTTAAAAGACAAGGGTTAAATGTCTATAAAAATTACAAATTTAAAATTACTTTGTTAAGGGATCCATGAATACCAACTTATACATAAGAGATTCAGTTGAAATTATATTCCCGAAGGAGGCTAGTAGTTAATATACCTGAGGTTAAAGCATTATTTGCAGGTACTAAACCAACGAATTAAAAAACAATCTGCAGGTTTTGTCAAATTCGATATTGCTCCTGAAGGAATTTCCAAAAGTTCATTTTGTATTTTGCGTTTCGAAATGCTCGGTTTTCAAAGATCTGATTTTTATCGTACCCATTACAGGTTTAAGAGAGTTTTTGTCTTTTTCAGTGCATTTGTTTCTCAGATATGAAACCCTCTAATTGCTTAAATAACTTTTTTGCATAATTCAACACGTTTGATAAATTGCACCAAAATATTTCGTTTTCAGAAATCCAGAAACTGGTGTGAAATAATGCAATGTTACATTTGCCAGAGTTGATACCATAAGGGTTAACTTATAAAGCAATTTTTAAATTAATTCTGTCTCTGATTAATGTTCTATCTGAATATTTTGCACATAATACGCAAACTAAGAGTAACACCAACACCTTTCAACAGTTCAATGCATTTTATTGATAAAAAATAGATGTTTTTAGTACAAATTAAACTTTTTTTTCAAATAAAACATAAAAAGAGAATGAAATGAAATGACATTTCCTTACAATTAACATGGTCTGAATCATAAATTTTTGCTAATTTTTCCGATTTTCCCAGAAGTCTTTACGAAACAGAAAAAGCGCAATGTCACTTTTACAAATAGCAATCATTTCGCAAGTTGTAAGTATACATTTTATCACATCTTCAGAAAAGTAGCGGCAGATAATTATTTTACTCTTAACTTATTAAGATAAGAGTTAATGTGCTGGATCTCTCTGCCTGTACTAATACTTTTAATAATAAATAAACATTGGCGAATGAAGTTTATATTCTCATAATTTCTTAAAATGATTTTATTTTGGTATTTATTTCAAATGTTTTAGAAGCTTTATTTCACAAAAAAATGATGAAATACTTAAAGCAAAAATTAATACTGCCATTTAAATATTTTCTTATGAAAAATTAGTGATTTTTTATTAAATACAACTATTAAGGAAAAATCAGCTAAGAGCCTTTAGTAAACTTTTTCTTACTATTTCTACAAAAACATTGTTTTCATAAGAAGCAATACGTTATTCCTGAATTCTAAAATTGTGCCGTTCTTTTATAGATAAAATTGCTAAAATTGGTAATTCCATTAGTGTATGTTTGAATACGAGGGTAAGAAATTTAATAATGACAACCTTGTAATCACAGCCTATACAAAACTGGTACTAAGTTGAAACGCTTTTATTTCCTCTATTTAACCACCAACATTGTGTGCAACTCGTTTCAAGCGATGGGAAAGTCGTAGAATGCATTGATAAATGCAAGTTCTTTCCATAGTTCAGATGGAGTAATCTATGGCTTTAAACCTTTGAGGACAGGTACAGTGTATAGATTGCACCAATGGGTATACGCCAAAAGCTGAATGAAAACTATTGAAGGTGGGGAGCTAGCCATTCTTCTATTGAAACCTTGTATTAAAATTCCTTCTACTTGCTCCAATAGTTTCCAACGACAATGAATCAGTCAGTTCTGTCTGATGGCGGTTGAAATTGCATGACAAGCTCTCCATAGCCCAACCTGGCTACCACGAAACGGCGGGAAATTATCTCTACAGAGCAATATTCGGCTATTTTGGAAGAATTAAGCAAAAAATACCAGCTAAAGACGAATCTGATGCACTAAACCTAGATGGAAAAGTGACTGAGTACAGCGACCAAGAAACTGATTCCGAGACTGAAGTGGAGGACAATCCAGTTCACGAAGAATATAAAGACTCAAACCTCGAGCACAAATGCTTGTATCATCCATCCTTTCAACCTCTAATCTTATTAAAGCGTGAAAAATAAAGTTGTGTATAATTAAATAAGCGTAGAGTTGGGAAAAACGGGATGGCGCATAAAGGTCACCAACCTGATCTGACTGTTCTGAAATGTCACCTGTCCACAAAGCGTTAAGAATGTCTGGAAAAGTTCGGTAGAAACCCGTCGCTTATTTTCTTGCTCTTTGAAGCTGGAATGTGCTCTACTTGGATTTAAGCTCCTGTGATTATTATTTGATTCCAAAGAAGAAGAAACCACTTCGCGGCATTCGCCACCGAAAGGTTCCAGCGATTCTTAAAACTTTAGATCGCTCCAACCGAACCACGAATAGAACTGGTATTGCTTCAGGTATTTTACGACTACCAAATTGCTGCAAAAAAGCTGTACACAACGCTGGAGATTATATGGAAGGACTATCAACGTTTCCAGTTAGTACCAATGTTGTATCGGCTGTGAGTACATGGAGTCCCATGTCCATCCAACCGGTTCGGTCGCTGTAATGGCTTCAGGTACTGGGACATGGGGCGGCGTTCTGTAATTACATGGCTGCCACTATTAAATCTCCAATCTTTGTAAAAGGATTTCTATGTAAATAAAGCAGAAAACTATTACATTAGGGAATTCTAAGATGGCTACATTCTTAATAATATACTAACTGCATGGCCCGGCGTTGCACGGGCAATCTTGAATAATGGGATATTCCCGGGCGGAGAGAAGTGAGATCATGTGAGGCCTTGGGATCCATATTTTTATATGCCCTGCTCCATTTTTTTTTCATCAAATATTGTCACTTACTTTCCCCAACAAATGTAAATATTCTTTCAAATCTAGTCTTTTTATTACTAATTTTCATATGCCCGCCTCCGGTTTATTTTTTTATACATATTGTCGCTAACGTAAACGTTACGTTTCCCCCAAAACGTAAAAAATCCTTTGAATCCTATATTATTTAATTAAAATTTTTAAATCCAACCTTTTAATTACCTTATAGTTAATAACCCAGCATTTCTCAGAATCCATATTTTTTCATATTCCCGCCTCTGTTTTTTCCCTACAAATATTGTCAGTAAGCTTCCCCAACAAACGTAAATCTGTTTAGAATCCTCTCTTGTTGGATTAAAACTTTCAGTTCTAGCCTTTTTACTACCTTAAAGCAGTTTGGTTTGAATGAAAACGCGAGAATTCTTATGCTTGTAAATTAAAACAGATTAGCTTGATATTTGTTTTGCAAAAGAAAAAATAAAACGAATAATAATGAAAAAAACGGATAAAAATGAATAAATATATTCCCCCAACAAACGTAAATGTTGCGAAACATCGTACCACAAAAAAAGAAAGAAAAATGCAGGAAAACGATTTTTTTTCAATTGTTAATAAATCCAAACACAGAATAACACAGAAGCTCCTCAAAGAAATACCAACTTCCGTTAAATAAATAAAAAAAAAATGCAACACCGAATGCGAAAAATAATAGTAGGGGGAGAAAAAGAATCCGCCGTGAATGAATTCACCATTTTGCCAATAGATGGCAGCACGTCAATTCATTCATTTTTGACATTTTTAATTAATATCTTTTTAACTAATTGTAATTTCGGAAATTAAATGGCCGAAATGGATTCCTTGGATTATTCCCCATCTTTTGGTACTTTCCGCGTGCTTCTCCGTTCAGCGGTTCGTGAGAAGATAGCCGGATATACATACATACATACGTTTGTTTACCTTCGAATTTTAATAGGATAGATTTAAGAATATCTCACTGATATGAAATTACGAGGGAGGTCCGATAACAAAGGTTCAGGGGGGAAATTACACTGACAATTATAATTTAAGAAAATATTTAATATATTTCACAAAAACTACATACTATTGTTTATTTCTCGACATAATATCCGTAAAGGTTGGAAAATTTATCGCAGCGTGACACTCGTTTGAACATCCCTTCATGATACTGCTGCTTGTCAAGTTGCTTGAAGTACTCCTGAACGGTGTTTTGCAAATCCTTCTGATCTGCAAAGTATTTTCCAGCCAAAAAATTCTTTAAAGGTCCGAAAGTACGAGGTGGCTAAATCTGGACTATAGGGTGGATGTTGTAGGGCCTCCCATTCTTATTGTTGCAACCACGCTTTGGTTTGATTTGACGTATGGGGTCTTGCGCCATCGCGCAGAAGATCAACTCCTTCGCATAATCGCCCTTGCCTTCTCTTTTTAATGGTTGTATGCAATTTCTGGAGAGTTTTGGTGGGAAAACTCTTTGCGGATTAGGAGGATTTGCGAAGAAAAACCGTTCTAGAATACTTCAAGTAACTTGACAAATGAAGGGATGTTCAAACGAGTGTTACGCTGTTATAAATGTCTCAACGTTTACGAAGATTATGTCGAGAAATAAACAACAGTTTGTAGTTTTTGTGAAATATATTAATTATAATTGTCAGTGTAATTTCGCCCTGTGTCTTTATTATCTGACCGCCCTAGTACAACCAAATTGTTGAATTGGAAGAATTTACGAGAAATTTTCGACTGAAAGTGCAACCAAAGAATATCTTACGAAATTACTAAAATAAATCTTTTTCAAAAGATTTTGTGCGCAAAGTATTTCTTTAGTATGAAAGTTAAATCTACTATTCCCTCAATGGACAGAGTCATGCTACTAAACTCCAAGTAATTATTCCTGCTGTCAGCCGAAGGATGTGAAGTAAAGTGTGGAAGAAACAGTTGATCGGGATACGAGATTGCAGGCACTATTGTAGGAGTTCTCTAGATGAACTCCGAGTGCGCAATTATGAGTAATCATGAAGGTGAATCGTAATTGTACATATGTATATAGATCTTATTTAAATAGAATATAGTTCCTTCTATGAAAATATTGAAAGAATCGAACAGTCCATATATTTTTCAAGATCTGTGCTTTGTGTTAAACAGGTGAAGTTGCTTTCGTTATCGGTGTCTTGGGCATTGACTTTCCTACCTGAAACAACAGTAACAAATGATTTCAAAATCAGTTTCTTCAGCAACACAGCCCTGTTCCTCATCAGAAACACTGCAGATTCGTCAGCTGAAGAATTGATATAAGACATCCCTCCCAAAGGAAATGGTCCACGAGGATGTTCAGTTTCGCACAAAGAGCATTCTGGGTTTGCCATATGAAAACAGAATTCATTTGGAGGAACGTGAAAAAGACCTCTCTTCAATGCTTCTGGCATTGAAGCTAGGTCATTCTAGGCTAAAAGTGAATTTATTCCAGTTTGAAGTAGACAGTTATTACAGACGCGTACTTCTTAACGAATGAAATTACAAAATTTATAATCGGAATTAAGCAGATCTATATACTGCAAAACAAAACGCCCAAATTTGCTTCTTTAAATAAAACGCTTTCCTGATTTGGAATCTTTGAAATTGTTCTGAAAAGAAAAATTTGAGATATTTTTCTATCACACCAACTCATATTACCTAATGGGTGTAAAGCTTGACAAGACAAGACACCATTTCATGCCCCTGCTACCATAACGCTTCGGTTATTTAAACAGTGTAGTGGACATGAAGTGGAAGAGACATCAGAAGACGCTCCTTAGCTAACTTTCGCTCGGACCAAAAACCTGGGGGGTGGGATTATTTGCATCGGGCTGACACGCTGGACCGCTGAAGAAGTTCAGAACAAAACATTTTTATAACTTGGAAGTCATGTCGTACAAACAAGTTATTGATTAATAATAGAATACCTTGACATTTAATCTGCTTGTACTACCAAAAGTTTCAGTGCATAAAGATTAAATTTACAAAATTATGCTTCGACAAATTCGCAAAATTCGTTCGTATATACAATGATACATCCATGAAAGAATGAATACAAATTATCAATATTAGTTACGTGTACAATTTGTAAAACTGAACATTAATAACAATTCGAAAACAAATTAAGCTATATAATTTGTAAAACCGACATTAATAACAATAGGGAAACAGCTTAAGCTGTACAATTCGTAAAACTGAACATTAATATCAATATGAAAACAACTTAAGCTGTACAGTTCGTAAAACTGAACATTAATACAAATACGAAAACAACTTAAACTGTAATTCGTAAAACTGAACATTAATACCAATAAGAAAACAACTTAAACTGTACAATTCGTAAAACTGAACATTTATAACAATACGAAAAAAGTTACGCTGTACAATTCGTAAAACCGAACATGAATAACAATAGGAAAACAACTTAAGATTGACACGAGTCGGTCCGAAAAATATGAGGTTTATCAATATCAATTCTTTTTATTTGAACATTCTAAGAAGACAATTTTTATAGTTAGCTGACAGTGTTGTCATTAATAACTCACACTGCTGTGGCACATCAGAGCAGTAACAAAGTTGAATTTCAACGTGCTAGAATTGCACCTGGTTTTGAAAAGAGAAACATTCTCAGAGCCCAATTGTATTGGCTGCAGTGCATCAAGTGCAGAAAATACTGAACGGAACAGAAAATGAACTGTTCAATCGAGATGGATTTCAGAAGTTGATGCTTTCGGTAATTTTTCCATTCTAAATCTTGTCTTCCAATAGACGACCTTTCGGAAAAATTTCTCGATGTTGTCAGTGAAAGTAAACACCGAGATTCCAAGCCAACATCCAAGTAGTCCACCAATATGGCTGAAGAGTTCTCCGCTCTACGCAAATAAAACAAACATGAATGAATAAATATAACAGAATTATTATTTACTCCATGAAGAATATCAAGCGAATTGAGAGGTTCCTGGCGATAAACTTACAATATGATGATTTATTTTTGCTAACTTCTATTATTGTAACGCACAGTTTTTATGCTTTATAATGATTATAAGTAAAGGATCTTGTTACTCTCTTCCATGTCCATTATTTATCATACACGGAGGATGATTCTTGTGAATATATTCAACTTTTAAGACTACCATATGGGCAGATGCTTTAATTATAACTGAAAATTATGCTGCGCGTCATTTAAACATATTCAACGCGAATAGTTGATGGGAATCAGTTTGAAACACGAAACTTTGATTTTAAAACCCAAACTCTCTTACCAGACCAATGCAGTTCAACAGATCGCTTTGAAAAAGATGATAAGAGTGATATATTTATTTTTCTACTCGGCACAATCCACTTAGAGGGTGTAACTCATTGATTCGGGCGGTGAGAATTTGAATTCATAAATACAATTACAAATACAAACATTACATTACATGAGTTTGGGATAAAAAATATAAAAAAGGCAATATTAAATAAAAAAAATAAAAATAAATAATTTCAGAACACAGAACTAGGATCCAAGATCTGATCACATACAATAAATATTGGGATAATGATGATATATGATAAATGTATGATAAGTATTGAGATAATAATGATATATGATAAATGCATGATAAATATTGGGATATGCTAAATATAGGGATAATGATGATATAAGATAAATATTGGCATGATGATGATATATGATAAATATTGGAATGATGATAATATATCATAAATATAGGGATAATGATGATATATCATAAATATAAGGATAATGATGATATATCATAAATATTGGGTTAATCATGATGGAAGATAAATATTGGAACATAATCGAGAGAAAAAAGCTGTGTTTAAAACTTTGTCTTTGCCTCCTGCACTTAAGTTGCAGAGAGAGCTAGGTCTACACATGGTTTTGAGATTGCATTAACAAATCTTCAACTTGAAAGAAACAGCGGAGTGAAAAAAGTCTGGAAAAATGGGATGTCTGGGGAAAAATGGGGAAAAACTGTATGAAAGAGTTCATAGTAACGGAGGGGGGTGTCAAAAGTATTTAATCTCATTGATACACGAATTTTATTACAAAGCTAGGCAAAACAAAAGTTTTAATAAAACATCTAACGAAACTAGATTGTCGAACACAGACCTGCAAAAGCTCTTTTTTCTCAGAAAGAAAATAAAAGTCAGTCGGCTATTAGCGTTCGCGCGCCATCAGCTATTAACTTCGAACCAACCAGCCGGTTATTATTAATATTAACCATGGATGTTATTAATAATAACCGATTACAAAATCCGGTTACCATTAATAATAGCAGGTTATTATTAATGATAACCAATTAATCGCATTGGCTGTAACATATATACGAGCATGCTGTATATATTTTTGTGTTTTACAGTAATTACAATAATGTATTTGCTTCTGATACTTAAGTCGGTAATAATACGAACTTTGCAACTTCAGAATGAAATTTGGTGAAAATTTGTTATATTTTCAAAATGTTTTTTATATTATAATTATTTTTATGTCTAGGGAAAGCCAAAGATATATTTATAGTAAATATTACCTTTAGCAGATAATAGGTCAAAACCTTAAGTTCTAAAACTAATAACCAACGTTGAAAATTTGCAAAAACCTTAAATTTAACCACAATCTAGTTAATTTAAACCAAGAGAATTAACCAATTAAACCAATTCTTATTAAACCAATAAGAAAACTAACAATTGAACATTTGAAAATAATCATATTAAGACTTAAAAAAAGTTGTACAATAAATTATAACAAATAATATTTGAAAACGATAATGCGAATTTTTGAAATTTTAACAATCGAGTAAAATTAATATTTACTTTAAAGTAATTATTATTAATATTAATAATTATTATAGTATTATTATTTAAAGTAGAATTATTAAATTATTATCCATTATTAATATTGAAAACTCCATTTTCTTGGATTGCCTTTTTCAATAGTATTAATTGTTATAGTGTATATAATATGTGTTCAATTTTTCCATACGTTCTTTTTGGCATATATTTGATATCGTTAATTATTAGATTAAATTTAGATATAGTTTAATTGAAAAAACACGGATACTGAGCAACGCCGGGTTATCAGCTCGTAAATAAACAAAAATTTAAAACTGCCCAGAGGGAGTGCGAGGGACAATAAATTATTAGTATTATGTATTTCACAAAATTATTATTTTTTTTCAATTCATTATAGCCCAGCCGTATGTTTTGAGAAAATACCCTGATTAGATTTCAATCATATGAAGTTTTATAAAGTTCTTTTGAATCTCTTTTATGAAAGTTTTTGATTGTTTCAAGAATCTTCATTATAACATAAAGAAAAAGAAAATGTAAATTCGATCAGTACTTACGCTATACAGAGGAACATGATTTATCACAGTGACTTCGGTATTTTTTACAATGATGCTAGCATGAGCACTGTCGGAGATAGAGAGAAATGATATTAAAAAATAAATTACTAAACTTAAGTTCGGTTTGAAATATGCATGATATGATCCATTTGGTTGATAAAATATTTCATAGTTAAT
>BGPR01001763.1:115372-126051 GCA_013235015.1 Araneus ventricosus
TATTTGAGAAAATGGTTTAGAAACGTGGAATTTTATGATATTGAAAAATAGATTAATAAACTTAAGTTCGGTTTGAAATATGCATGATATGATCCATTTGCTTGATAAAATATTTAAAAGTTAATCCAATTCACTATATTTGAGAAAAACGTGGAATTTTAGCAGAACAAGGATATGTAGAAAAATGGAAAGAGTGTTTAAAGATATTATGTTTGATTGTAATTATCGTCGGAGCACTTTTGTTAATACATAAAATTTTGAGGAACACATATGCTTTTAGTTAAAATGGTATAAAACTGAGAATTGCAATGCAATTTCAATGAAAATTTCATTAACTTTCAAAATATCGGCAATTTTTCGCAAAATTGCAGTGAAAATTATTGTTTACGCCAAATCTCGTGTAGCAAATTCATTCGGATATAATTCATTGATTTCACTTCCGGTATCAAAAGTGCCACTTCCGGTTTATCATTTATACCATAACTTTGCTCCTATCCTTTGCAAAAAATAATAAAGCATTTTCGGAAACGTAAATACGTTATAAAGTGAAAAAATAGAATAAATTTCAAAAAATTTAAACAACACAAGGAATTTAGCGTAGGCAAGTATCTTAAAGATGACATAGTGGAAAAACTTTGTCAGCAAAGCACATTGAATAACGCAGCAAGCAGAAATATTAATTTCAAGCACTAATTTTTTTCCCGTTTTCTGCACAATATGCGTGATACTTCAGGCAATCAAATAACAATTCTTTCATATTTCCAATGTTTACATAGCTTCCATATAAACCTTTGAGCAGTGGCAGCTCGTGAACTCAGAAACGACGCGATCTGTAAGATAATATTTCTCAAGAGAATGCATTTTTAAAAAGTTACTTTATGTTTCAATCGGCCAATTTTTTCTCTAATCTAAAAGAAATCTAGCTTTCGATCAAGAGAACGCGAATAATCAATCAACCACATGCGTTTCTGTTGACGCAACACAAACCGAAACAAAACCCATAAACAGCCAATTCCTCATTCCCACTTTGTGTGGGAATGAGGAATTGGCTTTGAATCACTTTGTGTGGGAATGAGGAAAAAAGAAATATAAATTAAATAGAACAACTCATTCTTGTTAAGTTGGCTCCGTGCCAGCCAGAGCTGCTCGCCGGGCAGCCCGTCTAAGTTAAAGGGAGAAAGGGTCGCTTTTACTCTCCGGATTTTCTGCTCTTTGAACGACTTTTTTTGTGGGGCAGAGTACTTTGTAACACAGACCTGCTTGTCTCTTACTTGTTGATTCATTTCTTGTATTCTTTTCAATTTTTTATTACTTTTAAGCATTTTCGTATGTTATGGAACTCTGAGGGTGAAAAAGTAAACGAATAAGTAAAAAAGGAAAATACAATTTAAAAAAATTTCAGAGAGTGCTGCGGCTCTGCAGCTCCAATGGGCGAGCCGCCACTGCCTATGAGGGAAGTCATCAACTTAATGTTTCGTCATAACAGGTCACAAGTGTGACAACCCACTCTAAGACCACAATAAAAAGAAGTATGGTTAACATTTGCTTGTTGAAAGTTCTTATATTTGTTTAGTAATTCAGAGAGTCATTTATATCTTTCTGATGATAAGGCAAGATCTTAAATTTTTATAGTAGGGTAATTCCGGGTGAGATGCCGCATATTCTTTTGAAGTTGTGTATAAAATCCCATGGTGCACATAAAATAAAATAAATCATTCTGTGCTATTCAATGTTAAATATACAGCATGTGTACTGCGACAAAAATATAAAAAAATAATTAATATTTTTTAACATTTCTTTTCTAAAACATTACATTGCGGCGCGTCACCCGTACATTCAGGGTGAGACGCCGCACTTGTGCAGGAATTATGCCGCGCCTAGCATAAGAACCGAATGAAATAATAAATAAAAAATATTCAAACAAATATTCATATCTGGATTATAATTACCTATGTAATAACAAAAAGAAACTAAATGAGTACAATAAAACGTACTTGTAGGTTCAAATCAATATTAGTCTGCCTACTTAGTACACTGCTAAAATTATCGACTTATTTTTTAGATTGAATTTTCATTGTTATTTCAGAAACAACGTAACATCAGTGTATTAGATAGGGAAAAGAAAAAGTAAAATAGTGTTTACTTTGTTTTTGTTGTTAATAGACCTGTTTTTTCGACCGCAATCTACACAAAAAATGTGGAAAATAGTACAGTCTTCATGTAACCACATTTAACACATGATGCAGCGAAGCCAATGACACTTATTCTTAGTTTTGTAGTAGTTTTCTGAACATTCCTTGCAAAGATCGTCTGCGTCACATGTGTAATAGGGTGGATCGAAAAGTATAGGAAAAAATTTTTTTTTCGAAATTATTTTTGGCAGGGGGCGGGAAAGTTGCGTCTTAAGTATATTAGTTTATATAATTTTTTTTATTGAAATTCATTTATATCTTCCGGTGCCCCAAGCACCTGAAAAATAGTTAAAAATTGAATTTTTATGAAACTTTACAATTTTTTTTGTTTGTTTTGAAATTATTTTTGGCATGGGGTGGGAAAGTTGTGTCTTAGGTATATTAGTTTACATATATTTTTTTCATTGAAATCCATTCATATCTTCCAGTGCCCCAAAAATTGTTAAAAATGACATTTTTTTGGGGAAATTTATAAAAAAAATATTTTCAAAATTTTCTTTAGCGCTGGGTAAGAAAGTTTTGTTTTGGGTATATTAGTTTACATTTTTTTCAATATCATTAACATTCATTCATATCTTCTGGTGGCCCGAAAGCCCCTCCAAAAGTTAAAAATTCACATTTTTACAAATATTTATTAAAAATTGTGAATTAATGAAAAATATTTGAAAAATTTGCAGATTATTCAAGTATTAAAGTATAAACTTATAAATAATTATAATTTTATAATAATACATGAAGTATAAATTTAATAGTCAAAGCAATAAATCACAAAACTTATAAAAAGTGAACTTATATTATAGATTTTTTAATTCTATTAGTTTGAAGATTTACATATTTCTAAAGGATGTAATCCTTTTTGGTATTATAATGCTTGATAATATTTCTTGATTGTTTCCTATTCACTATGAAGGCGTATATCTTCTCTTCTCCATATACACTTTCCGATGCTTCAGACACTAAGCGAAAACATCTTTCTACAGCTTGGGTATGGCTTGGATATTTTGACCATTCCTTCGTCTAACTTTTACCATGGCCTCAATTTCTTTAAATGGCACATTCATCAAAAGAGGTGGTTCAAAAGGTCCAACTCGTTGCCAGTTAATAAGTGCAAAATAATCCTTTACTTTAAAGTCTATTTTTGGTACTTGAAAAATTCTTATTCTGATTATCCTCTGTTTTCATTTCTAGCACAAATTAGTTTTCGTAGTGCTAAAGACCTTATATTCTCTCTGTTATCTGTGAGCATTGACAATAGCAAATTTTCAGTATGACAAAAGAAGCTATTTCTTTGAATAACAGTGTGTACTATATTTCTTAAATTGGGTTCCAAATATCTAGAAAATAAGATAAGTCTCCAAATATACAACGCTCCTTCTGTTATGGAAGGCTTTGTTTTGACATGGAACCATACAGGTTGCATATACCTTCATAATATATGCTGCAAGAATAATAAGTTTGTCAAATGGCTTTTCTGTGACTACATACAACTTTAAAATTCTACTTGCAATTGTTAGCCACCTTGAGTGAGCAACTGTGCCAGGCTTTCTTATTGCCAGGTCAGAATAACACTGAACACGTGATATCGCTAGGCAAATATCATATAGATATTGCTGATCATTGCTGAGAACCATTCTATCTATATTATGTGGCATATTCTCCACACTTATTGGAGAAAAAGGAGCTACAGGTAGCTCCTTGCAGGTTTCGATTGCTTTACCAATTGGTCGACAAAATTGTTTAGGACCAGTTGTTGCATTATCCAAAGAATTTAGTAGATGACGGAGAGGTAACTCATTCGTTTAAAGCAAACAAATTCACCATTGTAATGATCTATTGAGGCCAGCTCCATCAAGCGAATAATACCTCTCTTGTGCCTAGTATTAATATTTGTTCCATTGCATCCAATTATTGTTAGCCCATTTAATTGCATATAATTTGATTAAAAAAATTGAGTATTGTTTCTTTTATGGCTTTAGTTCCTCCTGTTGCAGCAGTAAAATGTCCGATATACACAGAGTTAGGTTCGTTTACAAAAGTATAATGCTCCTCCTTCGTGGTCTTTGGGTAGTACTTTGTGTCCTTCTTAATTAGCACTTTTGTGTTGTCTTTTCTCCCATCCAAACATAATCCGGTTAAAAGAGATCAAGACACTGTTAACTTAGTAGACTCTGCAACTACATTTTAAAGCTTTTTACGCTGTCTACGATTTTTATTGCTGTCTACCACATGCGAAGTCTCTCCTTCGTGTACAATTCAGATGTCTTGTAAAACAGAACTGGCAAATGAAGCAGCTGCTCTATATGAAATTGCGTATCGATCACATTGTCTTGCTAAGGTAGGGAAATCTAAACGATTTTACGATTGATATTCAAGGTAATTACATCCGTATCTGTATACAAGGACGAAAACATAGTGTTGAGCTCAAGTAGCTCCATTGATTAAGTATGAGCAGCATCAGTTTTAACCATTTTACGTTTTATTCTTTTGTCTTCCATCTGTTTTCTTTTTTTTCCTTTTCTCTTTTTTTTTGGTCGCAATTACGTCCGCTTCTCCAATAAACATTTTCCTTTCTAATCTTTGATCTTTTATAAACAATCGCTCAGCAAGTAGAATTTTTATGCCTGTTTGGCATTCACATATATCGAAATTTGTACACTTACAAAATGTGATATCGAACAGACACGATATTTTTTCATTACGATAATTTTCCAATTTTTGTTGGTATTTTTATCATTTCTTCGCCCTATCCTCTACGTTTCTGCCTGTAAAATCGTTTCTTTAACACATTTTTTATTTTTAATTTTTAATTCGAAATTTGCATAAAAATAATTTTTTGCAAATATTTAAGCGTCTTGGGGCACCGGAAGATATTAAACGAAGTTGAAAAAATTGTGTATGTGTCCTAGTACACTTAAAAGACAACTTTTGCACCCTATGTCGATAATTTTATCCACACTTTGGATTTTCGATCCACCCTAATGTGTAATCCAACTGTTTATTGTTATCGTTTTGACTTGCATCTTTCTTACTTTTTATTTTTCCCTTTCTCTCCTTTGGTGTAGTAAACTTGATACTCTTTGAACATTCATCAATGTCTGAATGTCTGAAGAACTGTCATGGGGTCTTCCACCTGATTCAAAATTAAATTTTCTCTTGTTAGTTTTGTCATGTTTTTTGTTCATTTCCTTACATTTTTGTAATCTTTTCTGTAAATTTGTTTTAAGCCCATTCCTATTGTCTATAGAAGTTAAGAGTACTGCTGATTTCTTAATTCTGAACTTTGCTATCACTTGGCTAAGTCTGCTTCTTCCATTCTTCTTTTTATAGTTCTAACTGGGACCCCATAGAACCTTTCAGCTTCTCTGTAGGAAATTTTACCCTGGTCTTTTAATCGCCTCTATTAACCTTTCCAGATCCGATTGTCCTCGAGGCCTTATACCTTCTTTTCTTTTATAAAATGTGGTCATTTAAAATCTGTAAATAAATTAAAAATTTATCCGGTTTTTAAAAACAATATTTCATTGAAAGCCAGAAAGTTAAAATGAAAATAATTATTACAATTACAATTAACGACTAATAGCATGCCCAACTTAGTTAGTCAGTGCAAAAAGAAAAAAAAAAGTTCATAACACTTAATCAAATCCAGCCAATATACTTCAGTAACATAATAAAATAAGACACGGATAGGCAAATTTCAATTTTATTAATCGCAGCATCCGTTACAAAAGAAACTGCGGCATGTATAACGTTTCGCAGTGTGGCATGTATCCAATTTTGTATGGTACAGACGCCGCACATCATAGTTGTCTGCCCTCGCAAAGGAAAATGGCGTAACTATACACACAGTACTCTATACTTAGTTTTGACTTCGAAATCATGCATGAATTTAGTAATTAGCGTATATAAAGTTTTTAAGCATAAGGTGTTTAAAAGTTTGGTTAGTGAAATCATGAGCTTATCTCAAAATAAAGATTGTACAGCTAAAAGTAATCATCGAATTGGGATTCACGCTAGAAACTGGTTAATGGAATCTCATTGCGCACTTATACTGAACGTCTGACTGCCATCTATCGATAATTACAAGAAGTACAAGGTGTGCGGCATCTATCCCGGATGCGGCGATTCGCCCGGAGTTACCCTAAATTCGCGCTTTGTGAGTGAGCCTAAATTACTTGAATGTTGGGAGAAACTGAAAAATTGGCATAAAAATTTCATGTGTTAAATACCCAACATTTAGGAAGAACTGTTTAATCAAAGATTTCGTAACTTAGGTGTAAGTGAAAATTAATAATATACATGAAATTTTAGTTTTGATGCACATTGTACTGAAAAGATTGCTTTGCACTATACAAAAGAAACACTTACGTTATGGAATTTCCAAGTAGCTGCAACATAGAGAAAGAAAGAATTGAAAATACATATGCGCATTTTGAGTCATGCAAATGTATTATTCTCTTGTAATTATGCATTAAGGCTGTTACAAGAGAGTAATACTTTTAACTGCATGAGTAACTAATATAAATTGTTGTATTATATTTAAAGTAGTTTACATATTATTTAAATCAACTGTGATTGCCTTGAATTATGGAGGGGAGTAATAGTTGGGTGACTTATCTTTTCGAGTCATATTCCTTCGCTTTTCTGAATGAATTTACACAGACGTTATGAAAAATATTTACTAATATTTTCAGTTAAGTTACAATCCTATTTATTGTTATTATAATATGCCCTATTAAACAGAAAACTAAACAATATTTTCTCTTTCACTCAGTCACCAGAGTCGTTTTTTTTAGACAATATAATGCAAAATTGCAATATGAACTCAAATAAAAAGTTAGCGTGCGGGTTTTCTATTGAAGAGAACGAGCGTGTTATCAGTTGAACTCAAGTTTAGTTTAGTTATATTAACGTTTTCGAAAGAATGCTCGGATATGGCTCCTCAGTTTGGTGTCTTCACCCAACTGTGCGTATGGCAAGGAAAATATAACCATTCAAAGAAGCTTCCATCTTTGCGTTTAAGGTGCCTACAGTACGACAGCCACAGTAGCTTTACAAGTTATTCTTGGAATAGCCCCGTTACATCTTCAATTACAGCAAGAAAGTAGATTCATCAATATTTGCAAACTTTATCAACTTTTATCAATAAAGGATTTCCCACATCCACATCAAATTAAATTAAAGCTTCTGGTTGGGCATTTCATCCATCGAAACATCTTAAAAAAGAGTTATTCATCAACGATGCCATGATACAGTTAATTGTAGAGTACACATGCATTTATAGAGAAATGCGCTCCAAAATGTTTCACGTGAAAGCGATGCACAGAAAACGGACCCTCTAGAAATACGAGCTTTATTAGTGGATATTAATGGAGTAGATTTGATTTGTGTTACGCACTGTACTCTTAATTTATAAAAGTCAAAAGCATTATTTCTCCAACTAAAAATATAATTTTTTTAACAGCGCATGGTTGAATTTCAGTTTGGGGTCATTCTATGATCCCAGCGCGTCTTAACATTCGCTAAAGAGGCGCGCGTTCTCTCGGGTTAAAAGACATATAATCAGTTTTAGTGTAATTGTTGATCTTCGCGTATATATAATCAGAACTCCCTGTATAAAAGCTTCCCCTCTAGTCAGAAGGACCGGTAAACATTGCAGTTTGCTTATTTATGAGGAGACAAGTGAATAGGAACAAGGCATGCTTGTTGATGCCAGAAGGACAGGTTCCAGTTATTTCGAAACAACCAATCATTTTGGCTTTTCTCCTAAGCAGGACATTCACCATAAGGTTGCTCCAATCCATTTGGAGGGTTTCTTAGCAGATTAAATTTCTATATGCCTTCCATGTGCCAAAATACAAAACTGGGTATGAATGTAAAAATTATTTCGTTGTAATCCACTAGATCAATTGCTAACTGAGATTGGACATGCAAAAGCACCACCTACTACCTTTGTTAGGCCTAAACTCTTTCATTCACCCGCCAAGTCATGTTTGTAACTGATTTTAATTTTAGTGTCTTAGCGTTTGCTAAGGAGGCTCGCTGTCTCTCAGATTAACAGAATCTTGGCATCTAAGGACATTTGCGTTCCATCTTTTTCGTGTTTGGTTACGCCAACTTGCTGGTAAGCAACAGTCGAGAAATAATATTTACAATATTGTTAGGTTCATGCTTGCCAACAGTCAGCTCTTCAGTCCAGTTCCTTAAAAATCAGATTTTCTACCTACTCTCTCCTACTTCATTCGTTCATTGAGTATGACATCAAATCAAACATAAAAAAAGAACAAGATCAAGATAAAAAAAATACCAAGAAAGTCTTTCTAGTGATACCATAGACTCTCCTACTGATTGAAACTCTTCTAGCGATACAATGGATAGTTATGTTATTAGTTAAGTTTCTTTGTTTTATTTATTTATTTTTCTTTAGGTTGCCAAATTGCTTTTTAATTTTTTTCTGGTATGCTTCCTCTTCATGTCCATTTAAACCGATTACAAAGAATCATAATTATTCTAGATACGGGGACTTGAAGTGGTGTTATATATATATTAACGTCCCGTTTTGAAGCAAAACGAGATTATTTTGGGACGGACCTCATTATTTTGAACCACGGTCAGATGACGAGGACGATACCTCAGCTGGTATCCCTCTTCAAACTTCCGCACCACACCAGCGGGAGGACGGAACAGACGAATACTCGACGGATCTTCAGTGGAATCGAGTACCAAACCTGGAACCCTCCGAGTCCGACGCCAACACCTTGCCACTATTTCCACCGCGGCCAGGTCATTTGAGTACAAAAATGGGTGAAAAGTGTTGTTGGTAATGTATTGCTTTTGAAGGGTTTGTGCGTTGCCTTTGCGGAAATGTTAATTTCGCGCTTGGGTTTTATTCTTTAATTCTTGGGATTTGCACTTATTTTCTTTAAGTCAGGCTTGCTGATTCCTGTTAATTATTTTCATTTGCAACTGATCATTTGACACGACTATTGTTTGATTATTATTGAAGTCACTTTAAAACATATAAGAGAGCATGGCATATAAGTTTTATCTTTTTCTGCACATGCAAAAATCCTTGATTTGACGAAATACCCAAATAGAATTTAAGAAAATCCTTTTTTGGAAATCTGCAGTTTATTCATGCATCTGTAATTATTAGCATATGCCTCGATTTTGCTACCTATCCAGGCAACAACTTGCATTCAGTTAACTAATTCAGCAGAATATCTGAAACGGAATGCGACTCTCGAAAAAACTTCCATCAAATTCTTCCTACACTTCTTAGTGGAAACCGATTGATGTTCTTTGGCTGGTGTTGCCAGTGGCGTAGCTAAAGGGGAGGCTGTCTAGCCTGGGCAGTACTTCAAAAGGGGCGCAAAATAAAACATTCAGGAAAGCAATTTTATAACTAAAGCCGGCCATTCACTTGAAGTATAGCCATGGCATTTCCATAATTACTGTGTAAAGTATTTTAGCTCTCAAAAATACAATAGATGGCGCCACTGAAACTTAACGAGTGCAAACGTCATTTTGCTATTTGTTTTTTTAAATTGATGATTGAGAACTCTAAAATTATTAAAATACTGCATTGTCGTCAAGACCCAATAAATATGCAAAATTTCAGAACTCTAGCGCATTGAGAAGTGAGTGAAAAATCGATCACAAAATTCCAACCTTACATACAAGCATGAAACATTTCTTGGTAAAAGCGTTTAAAAAACGGTCAAATTATGAAGATAAAATCGTGATTAATGTGGCACTTGTAAGTACCTTTGGGAAATAAAAGGTTAAATGCCTTTTTGATTTATCAGAACAGAATCAATGAAAAAAATGCTTTTAGAGAATTTTTTATTAAAATGCCGAAAATAATATTAGATAAGAAATTTAATTTTAAAATAACTCACGATGTGCAACCATGACTCTGAAATTTCAAGGTATCAAGTGCAGATTAATAAAAGGCCTCATTACAAGTTATATTGCTTACCCAAAAACCTTTGGTGTCCATCTTCGACATTTTGTATTTATAATGAAGTTTCCTAAAAGAAAAAATAAAACGTTTAAGCATAAAATTATTGGTAAAAAAATACTTATACTTTTAATAGAAATTTCGAATAATATAGTTTTATTCCAAGCAGAATTGTTGGCAGCGACCATTTACAGTTATAAGCTGTAGGTATACAGCTAGAAACATTTGAAATAATGATCGCGAATCCTTACTAAAACCTATAAAACTAAGAGATTTCGTATAAAACACTACGCCGAATGCGGTTTTTGTTACCTTGATTTGGAAGCACAGTTTATGAAATTTATGTAAGAAAAAATGAATTTAAAAACTAATTTACTTTTCTTCGATGCAAGGGTTTCACCAAATGTCTTTGATAATGAAAGTATTTGTAGGTAATAAAAATATTAAATTAACGGATTATTTTTTCCTTTATAAGTAGATTTCTGCAATGCCATCAGAAGAAATCTTCTTGTTATGAGAAAGGAAGT
>BGPR01001763.1:127484-144711 GCA_013235015.1 Araneus ventricosus
GCAGTTCTTTTTGTTTTCCTATGACTGTTTATCATCGTTGAACAAAAAGTGATAGGAAAAATATTATGTACTATTTTGGGTAAATTGTAATATATAATAAATCAACTTACAGACATTCCGGCTTACAGTTTTGTATGCACATTTGACGCCTCTTTTTCTGTTCCCTTTCATGCTGAGGAGAAGTTTGAGGTTTTCTAACTGTAATGATTAGCATAAATAATAAATATTACAGTTCACAAAATATTTGAATTCTGATAAATGAATTTAAATGCAAATGTAAATTGTTGAAAAATAAAAAAGACAATTCTAGAAAACGTATCAACGTTACATACTCAATGAAGTTGTATAATACTTAACCTAAATTTCTGCATTGGGCTTGAAGCAATTTCGAGAGTAACCTTACATACAGAATTTAACCAACTGGGAAAATGGAAGTGCAGTTTTTAATACGAAAAAGTAGAAAGCTTCTAAAGTGTTTATTCGCCGTTGTCATTTTTCTGTGTTTTAGGTAATAAAGTCTGAGTGCATTCCTCTGTGGACTAAATGGAATTTTTATTGAAGGCAAAAGAGAAGTGAATTTATAAAAATTCTTTCCTCTTTGAAATTGAAATAAGCCAATGTTCAGTGGCATACTTTGGGGGGCGGCGCTTAGAAAGTGGCGGCAAAATCAGATATACAAGAAAGCAATTTTAAACTTAGAAGAGCAGATAAACTCGTTCAATGATTGTGTACATGAAAAAAAAATCTATTGTAATTAATTCATGTTTGTCGCTGTTTTTTCGGTAAATTGCCGGTATGTGAACGAAAGCCTGATGGTGGGAGCACGATTTTACAACCTATCTACTGATATCAAGGGCATCATACGACGGATTGCGTTATTAAAACAATTTTTCTCCTTGGAATTTATTATTTTTATTTTGAGGTTTATGTAACTTGTACAGGAAGGGTGGTATAATGAAAGTTTGCACCGGGCGACAAAAGTTGCAGGTACACCACTGCCAATGTTTGATTCGAAATTAATAAATTTCCGTTTGTCCGTTTAATAAGCGGGGGTTCCCTGTAGCGTTAATGTCCGCTTAATACGTTCTGTCCTTTTTCCTTCAAAATCTGCCTTTTAATGCTATATTCTCTGAATTATAGATGATGATCTTATAAATTTAATACTCGGAGATCTAATAAATTAATCGGGCATTCATGTTGCAACATTTATATGCTATCCGCTTTTCTGTGATAGAATTAATTTTCCGAAATACACACGACATACTGTGAATCAAAAACACCTGTTATTTTTTATGCACTCAGTAACAGGGTTTTAATCGCATGCGTATTTAATTATTCCTTGATATACAAGATTTCTAGAAATCAGCGCTGAAAAAACAATGTATCTTCTCAATTTGCATAAATATTTATATGACTTAGTTGTGGCTGTAATTATAGTTGGTCCCTCTCCCCGCTCATATACCATGTGTGCTATCAGGAAACAATAGATCCAACAGAATTAACTCTTTAATCCCGAGGCGACTTTTGTCTTCTATCTCCTGTAAAATAGGGACTTTTTGGGAGGAAGTGACATGAATTGGAATCTCCCAACCTGGGTGGTCATTTACCTCACCAATCCAACCCTCCTATAGCCTTCCATTAAGGCGCACAGAAATGAGCTATGGTTGGCAACGATAATTGGACCCACCCTACCGCGCTTATTTCAGAAGCGATCTGAGAACCTCACCTCCCCTCTAAAGAAGCCAACCGCCTCAGACCGGCCTTCGTCGTTGTTAAGGGGAAATTTTTAAACCGCCCGGGACCGCCTCGCTCGGTGTGAGAGAGTTAATAACGTCTGGTCATCAGTATATATGCTGGCAGTATTTGACGGGATGCCTAAGTTGGTATTCCGTCAAAATAGCCCGAGCCATAAGAGTTGTTCCGAGAAAATAGCCCTGACAAAATAACCCAAATTCAAATTATGTATAACATTAAAAAACATTATTTTGTCGGGTATATTTCGGCATAGGCTATTTTGGCACGGGTTATTTTGTCGGGGGCTCTTATTGTTTCGGCTATTTTGTCGGGTTTTTATTACTTGGGCTATGTTATCGGAACTCTCATTGCTTGGGTTATTTTGTCGTGGTTCTTATTGCTTGGGATATTTTGTAGGGGCTCTTATTCCTTGGGCGTTGTTGTCGGGGCTTTTATTGCTTGGTCTATTTTGTCGGTTCTCTTATTGCTTGGGCTATTTGGTCGGTTCTCTTATTGTTTGGGCTATTTTGTCGGAGCTCTTATTGCTTGGGCTATTTTGTGGGGGCTGTTATTGTTTGGGCTATTTTGTCGAGGCTCTTAAGGTTTGGGCTATTTTGACGAGCCACGGCATAAAATATCACACGGAACTCATTCCTATTAGAACAAGATATTCCACGATGTTGGTACAATATTCTAAATGTTACACAGCATCGTACGAATATTGCAAGGCATCTCGTGCGAATAGGGTCAAGACTTAAAAGTTAAGAAGCTTCCGCCAAGATAAAAGGACTATCTTTAGAAGAAGAAAAGCGTCTATAGTGGGAGAGATCGCTTAGGTCGTAAACTAACTTCGAGCATTTAAAATAACGAAGGTTAAGGTAAAATTAATATATATTTCGTTATTTGTTCGCACTCTCTCTTCTCAGTTAACATCTTTCCAACGTCAGTAAAAATCTAAATTTCAGATATCTCTTTTAAATCTGGCTAACTGAATTGCAATTGAGATTCTCTCTGATGAGTTTTTGTTTATCCAACAGAAAACTTATTTTCTTTTATTATGTGGAAATAATTTTTAGTGTCAAGGGTATATCAAGTAAAGTACGTGCCAAAGTAAATAAATTCAAATGTGGAACTTCTAAGATTTTCAAATCTGGTAGGCAAATGTTTCTGAGGTTCAAGTTTCGCTTTTTTTCTGGTCTTTAAATTTACATCATTTTCGAATACTATTGCCTCAGAAAATAATCTAGCCAGCAGTCGACTTAGCTCAGTTGGTAAAACACCGGTCTATAAATCTATTTGTTCTTAATTTAAGTATTGGTACTTTAATTTAAAATGGTATTTATTGTTTATTCTTTCCTGGGCAGTTCTAGAAGTTTCTTCAAAATTGTAGAACAAGCATTCGAGAAACTTAAGAAAAAGTGAAAGTAGGGTCAAGTATCCTTAGTTTTCCCTACTATTACTGTAAGATGTCGATCCTGTTTTGTTCTCCAGGAACGAGACGTCAATCTTAAATTAACTTTTTAGAGATTTATCACCATCAAAAGATTTGACTCGAAGACGATCTCCTTCCTTCGGATCGCACGATTTACCAAACTTTATCTACGTATTCATCTGCATTTGCATGCCTAGCATGACATTCCTATTGTTACGAACATGAAAAGCCGCTTCCCACCAATATTAGTCATATGGTTAGGAAGAGAGTTTTACAGAGGTAAATATGGAATGACTGGAAGCATCCAAGCCTAGACCCCTGACCTTGGCGACTTTGGCGACGAAATGTGGGATCTCAAAGGTGCATTAATTTTCTTCATATCTCTATTAGGGGCCTAGATCCATATTTTTCCAGATGATTCCATGTGACGCCACGGCCTGTCGGGAGACTATGAAACGACCGTATTCGAATCACAGAAAGGTAGTTGTGTTGATCTACCTTGAACGTTTTGCTCGACTGGGACAGTCTACGGAGTGCGAAGAATGGCTTTAGAGATTCTTCTATAGTGAGAGCTAGAACGCCGGTGAGCTGAGCGCTATTGAAGGTGCTGTTACTGTTATTATAAGTAATTTGCTGACTGTTTGTGTTGCTAAATCTGAAAGTACTGTTACTGTTATTACTAGTGAATTGTTGACTGTTTGCGTTGCTAATATGTACAAAAGCTATTGTTCCTGTTACCTTTGTTTCGTGATTTCGTAATATTTGGGAATAAAGCATCATTCGCCATTGTCCTGCTTGTTGGACTGTTTCCACCATACACCCATGGTCGATTTTCGTAACACTATTTTCGTGCAGCGCCACAGCATACAAAATGGATAGTGGAGCACTGGACAGTTAATGTATTTGTCCGTGGCTCGAAACTACCGGTCATAGTACTTTAATCCAAAGACTGGTATTTTGATTCAAACCGTTATTAATTGTTTATTCATGTTCTGGACCTTCCTTTAACATTCTAGTTTGATGATTCTCGAATATTCTTGTA
Organism: Araneus ventricosus; assembly: GCA_013235015.1. Classification (NCBI taxonomy): domain Eukaryota; kingdom Metazoa; phylum Arthropoda; class Arachnida; order Araneae; family Araneidae; genus Araneus; species Araneus ventricosus. The sequence continues at coordinate 131,693 of BGPR01001763.1, forward strand.
AGGGTATAAATGCCGTCTCCCACAAGCTGTGGGCAAGTTCTCCGTTCTCTTAAGTCACGAGCTGCTTCAAGCTAATAAATCTACTTAATTTTTGAGCCATACTAATTATTTGCATCTTCGTAACAATATAACATAACATTTCTAAATATCTCTAATGGATAAAAACGTTGTTATAAAGCCATTATGTGGTTTCTTATTAACCCTTTAAGGCCCCCCGATAGAAATGGGCACCACTAAGTGTGGATGAGTTGCTCAGGTTTGTATATGAAGGAACTCGCCCGCCTCGGGGCACATAAATGGGGGGGGGGCGACAGCCCTCCTCCAGTGATAGTACGTGCCTCCTACGGCAGGGGTTGGGCCTTGAGGCTGTGTTGGCCATTAGGACCCGACCTCAGTATTCGTTTCTATTGCAACGACTGTCTTCCAGTGAAAACCCGTGTGCTTTGGCAGGTCGGGGGCTGTATTTACGGTAACCCTTTAAGGACAGCCGCTCGGAAAATGTGCGGGTCCGTCTGGCCAACATTTCCCAATGAGCGTGGCTGATCAGGGCAATGACACTTTTTCTAGGTAAGCCTTAATTGCATTAAAGCTGGTGTCACGCCGGAGTGACAGTCGGTAGTTGAAAGCCACAAGAGCCGTCACGTATTTGTGACAGTCGGGAGAGAAGGTGCGAAGCAGCTGGCACGCCTGCGCGAGAGTCGGGAGAGAAGCTGCGAATCAGTTGGCACGTCCGCGTGAGAGTTGGGAGAGAAAGCGTCTAGCAGCCGGCACGCCCGGGTGAGATTCGTCCTCAAAGGGTTAAATACCGAAATTTACATTAAACACACTTTGTCTATGTTTGCGACCCCTAAAAACAAAGACACGACTTTAAGTTTCATGATATTCTTCAAGGAAAGTATGTTACCATCATGGATAATAACGTTTCAAGTTGGATTCTTGGAATGGGTGGTTTCATTTTAACGCTGAATATGTTTTAATGGCGAGTTAAAACTCGTAAACAATTTAGGTCATGAATTCCAATGTAACAATATGGGTTTGTTTCCAATACTCAGCGGGATTAGTTAAAACTATATTAAGATGCTTTAATACTTCAATAGAAAACTAATTTTTGAAAATCTTGGAAAAACCGCAAAATTGGCAATACTACCGATGAAGATTACCGATTTAGAATAACATTAAAACATCAAAGAATTTCTTATGCTTTCAACACTATTTAGAAAATTTTATTTATATTGAATGGAACAATAGGCACAGAATGGAATAACTTTTTTAAAGAAATTAGGTGATTTTTCATTTGCTTTATGAACGTTAAATCGTCGCTTAACATGCAACACCACCTATCTCAATTTTTTGAAATTTCGGAAAGGAAAGAAATGCTAAATTTTTCGCAGCCAATAACGAATATTTCCGCATTTTTTAACCATCCGATATAAAAATGAGACCGCATGTTCAAACCTGATGCGGAAAAAAATTCAGAAATATTCGTTTTTGGTTGCGAAAAATTGAGTATTTCTTTCCTCTTGTAAATTTCAAAAAATTGAGATAGTTGGTGTTGCATTTAGGAAACGAAATGGAACATTCACTTTGTGTGCAGAGCATTAATTTTTTGTTTTACTTACCATATTTACACACATTACTTATTGAAAAAAGCATCGTCGATTTCTCATTGCAGCCGAACACTTCCTTGGAAAATTCCGATCTGCACATTTCCACACACACCTGAAACGTAGGATTTGAGAAATATCATCTGTTAAGTATATTTTTTCGAAGCTAAAGAACACTTTCATCAAATGCTTTAAAGTACATCGAAATATTGAAAATGAAGAACGGTAACGTAGAAGAGGAAGTTCATTGCTTGCTTGAACTGTGGTTTTAACATACGGAATAACACAAAGTGGAGAGTGATGTAAAACCTGGTATACGCTTGATTCTGCCACTATTATTTTTCGTATCCAGCAGACAGGTACTGAATTACACTTTACAGCCAGGAAAAAGAAACACTCATAGTAGCGTGTTGTATCTGTTGAATTCACTGATTATGTCAAGGTTTATTTGTTTTAAGGTGACTGCTGACGTTGAAAACAGTGATTTTTGATCAAGTTGGCGAAAATTATTTTTTGACGTTTTCTTGTAGTTCAGACTTTCGTCTTTCCAAATCAGTTTACATTTTATTCCTAACTGAATTAGAAAAAAAGTTATAACGATTTTAAAATACTCCGTCTAAAGCAAAATCAAACCGGAAGTAGAATTCCGAAACCGGAAATGGCCTTAAATTTGCAATTGTCTGCTCTTTTTCTGCTTTTTTAAATTATTTTTTATGTTACTAGTGACAAGCCGCAACTTTTTTGCGCGCAGTTTACTTATTTCTTTGGACAAAATTGGCAACACAATTCAGTTGCCTGTCTGTTTATTTTGCTTTGTTTTCGTTTTCTGTGTATGTGTGCTTGCTTATTTAACTTCATTTTGCCTTTTTTAAGAGCTAAAAATTTGAATTTTACATGAAAATTTGTTGTTTTGAACATGAAAGTCTATAAATAACGGGAAATAAGAATAACTATGGCTCAAAGAAGCGAACATTTGCTGGAAATCGGTATAAATCTGCACGTACAGAACAAATTACTGTAACTGATGGGACAACCGCTTCTACTGATGTTATCACTGCAAGTTCTTCAGAACTTGGTGGTAACAATTCTAATCAAGCTAAAGATTTATTAAATCCAAATGAATTATGCGGAAATCGTATAATGAACATTGAAATTTTAATGACTGTGTTTGCAATGTTATGTTGTCCAGGTTGTATGGAAAAGAAACTCTCCTTGACAGAAGATTCTCGTTCCTGCACGTATTCCAATTTTTTGTTAAAATGCAGGAACTGCTCTTTTTCAAAATGATTTGCACCATCCAGAAAAGTGGACAATAGGAATGATATAAACATTTTTGTCGTATATGGTTTATGACTGATTGGTAAAGGATACATCTACGTTGGATATGCCTTTCCTTTCTAAGGCAACTTACAGAAAGCTAGAATTGACTATTCTGCAAGCTGCGTCTAAAGCTTCTCAAAAAGTATGGGGGATTCAGTTGAACAAATAAGAAAGACAAAGCGTGACGTTGTGAATTGTGCAGTGTCTGTAGAACGAAAGTTTCAACGGTATGTTATTGAATTTTGTTCCAAAACTGCATCTCATAGAATTGCAGACAATGCAGCTAGGAACATTTATGCTTGTACTTCAGTTTAATGATGGTACAAATGATGCGTTATCAGTTTTAAACTAAAACACAGCATAAAACACTTTCTGCCCAACGCACGAAGAAATGCTTGCAAAATGAGTCAAAGGAAGGTTTGACCTATCATCCATCCTCTTTTTACCACAGGAACCATGTTTTTACATTAAAGTAAATCTTTAAATGCAATTTTCTCTAAACTGTATTTTTGATAAAACTTCCCCACCATTAACATGATATCTCAAAATGTAATAGAGATATTCACTTGAAATTTTCAGCACATGTTTAAAATAGTATAAGCAATGAAATGAACTAAAATATTTGTTGTTCGTGAAATACTTTTTAATTTACATGTGTTTTTAGAAAAATTAAGTTGTGAATTAATGGAAAAATGCATATTTACACATATTTTTACCTCTAATTTACTTGTATTTCAATTTTTCTTAGATTTTAATTCATTTCATAGATCATTATCCTCTATAACTTGTGTACAAAGAAAATTAGCATTGCTGCATTACAATTTGGTGTAGAGTGATTAAATTTCATCAAAATTTACTACAAATTCCCATATTTCTCAAAAAATATTATATTTATAAGAAACTTTTGGTGTTTCTTGTGTTTATAATTGCTAATGCATATAAAAAAAACAAAAAATTATTAAAATATAAAATTTTTCAAAAATTTTGTGCCGAACGTAGGCTGTCTCAAGAAGTCAACTCTCTAATGAACGCTTGATTTTAAACTATCCTTACTTAAAAATCATTACAATTATAATAACCATATTTACTCCAGCTTATTATACGTTTACTAAGGATTTATACCCTATCAAACAAAAAGTATTTACTTCAATAATTGCGAGATTCTATTTAGTTTTTTATAACCTCTTCACACTCGGAGTAAAACCGGGTACTCCCAGAGGCTGAAGACCGGTACAAAAAACATTGATGATTCCTTGATTTAGACGATAAAAACACATCAGGCGTTGATTGTTTTTGTTTTAATGATGCATTTTCTAATTTGAATAAAGAATAAAGATTAGTCCAATGTAAAAACTGTCTTAGCTGTGCCCACGAAAACTGCAGTGGCGTGGAGGAAGAAGACAACTGCCTTACATAGGAATTTTGTAACTAATATTCTTACAATGTCATATAAAATAAAAATTACAACTCTTCCATTGAAATTATTCTAATTTCCGATAACATGTGTACCAGGTTAGTTTGACTTTTTTTATAAATTAAAATTATTGATAAAAGAAGTAATGATGCTATCCTTTTTCTGGAAAGATATATTGTACTCCAATAGACAATGAACATTTTAATAAAATTTGACAAGTTTCATGTCATATATTTCAGCTCCAACAGGTATTCGAACCATAGATATCCGGTTTTACCCCATTTTCCCCTACTTACTTACCCATACCTCAACATACCCGCGAATTCGGAGCCAGGGCGGCTCCTGTCGGTTGGGTGGACATGTGCAAAGAAAAAAACTAAAAAATAATACTTATAATATTTTAATAAGTATATTATACAATTTTTATTTATAAAAATTACAAGATAATAAAATATATGTTGAACACAACAAAAACCGTGGTTCAAGTTGTATAGTCGATGTACAATATTTCGTGTCGTCGCCGAGTTGTTGTGTCTGCAAGGAATGTCATGCATCCAGACAGGTAGGAATTAGACATGTAACGAATATTCGGCAACTATTCTGCATTCGGCCCTTTCGCCGAATACTAAGCAGATATTCGGCCCTTTCGCCGAATACTAAGCAGATATTCGGCCGTCCACACTTATCGTGCACAATAGCTAATTTCTAAACCGTTAGAGATAGACATATAGATCCAATTAGAAAAATGCTCTAAATGAAGGGGGGAATTATAATATATGTGTTTTGAGTGAATAAGTATATTCCTGAAAATGTTACGAATTCTAACTTTTTATACTGTCCCCCGGTCCTATCAGTCATATTTAGTAAAAGTTTTTTGACACTCTAATATTTTAAACAAAAAAGTCACACTCTTCTGCGACTAAAACTGACCGAGTTATGAAGCTTTGAATTTCATGATTTTTAACCAATCAGCGGCTTCGTCGAGCAAGCACTGTGCATTGATTGGTGGATCTTCTTCAAGAAGGCTATTGAAATGATGTAAAGTGGTCTAAGTCAGCGATATTCAAAGCTCCATAACTTGGGCAGTTTTAGTCGCAGAAGAGTGGAACTTTTTTGGTTTAAAATAATAGAGTGTCGAAAAACTTTTACTAAATACGACTGATAGGAACAGAGGACTGTATAAAAAGTTAGAATTCGTAACTTTTTCAGAAATATATTTATTCACTCAAAACACATATATTATACTTTTTCCCTTCATTTAAAGCATTTTTTCAACTAGAACTAACTATATGTCTATTCCTAACGGTTTAGAAATTAACTATTGTGCATCATAAGCGTGGACACCCTGCATATTCAGCATAATAATTTTTAAATGTGCTTTTAAATACACATATTACAAAGAATATCGCAGAATTACAAAATAGTTGCATAGTGCACAGGTATATATTTAATAAAGTTACATATAATTTTATGATCACAAAGCCTAAAATTCTGATGCAAGAACAATAATTTTTCATCATTTTCAGGAGGAAGTCTGCTCTGTTTGGTTTCATACACATATAATACCAACTGGGAATGTTACGAATATTCAGTATTAGATATATTTGGCCCTTCCCCAAATATTTGGTCTGGCTGAATGTTACACAGATATTCGTCAGAATAAATTCAGGATAAAATGTTTTAATAAAATGTTGTTTAAATATATTTAATAAAGAATATTGCAGAAATGCATTCCGGTCCATTTATTATAAAAAAATCTAATATTTATCCAGTTTTAAGCTGCATTTTATATAAAGTGTATTTAATAATGTTGCATATCATTTATAGAAGTCTCTTCCATATGGTTTCATTTATATTACCATCACCAGAAAATAAACGGTCACTAGTATATAATGCTTGCAGGTGTTGAAAGACATTTTCTTGTTAAATTAGCAAACCTTGGAATTTTTTCTGCATTTTTTTCCACCAAATAAGTGGACACTCCATCATACCTATTCGAAGTTCTTTACCAAAATAGGAATTTACTTCCAGTAATTTTAATTTATCCATTCAATTTTCTTCTGCGATAGTTATTGTCGTGTTCTGCAATGATGGCTCTTTCATTTCTTGGAAGAAATCCCAAAATGATGAGGGTTTATTTTTTCTTATTAATGGAATTAAGGTATTTAAAATATTACGAGTCAAATATTACGACATAAAAGCATTAACATTTTTAAAATATGCAATTAATAAATCAATCTTATTCATTTAAAAAAATTCATTTAAAACTTGAAAAAATTTCATTTACATTGAAAAGTGAAATGTTTTTTTTAAAATTTGGTATTCGGCCAAATCACTATTCGTTACATCCCTACTAGGAATCACAACAGGTTAAAAAAATACACCACCATAAGTCGTGCCACATGCGTAGTAGAAAAACATGGTGGGACCCCTATACCCCAAGCACCAGCCAGGCGACCAGAGACGGGCAGCCCCGATCCCGGGTGACAGACGAAATGACATGTAGAATGGGTATTAATAGTTTTCCCCAGAATTAATCAGGCAGGAAGTTTCTATAGTTCGTGATTAAAGTGGAGACATTCTGATCCTCTCCAAGGCTAGAGTATGTTTGATTTTTACTTCTTTTACTGATATTTTTAAGAAGGCATTTCCTGCCCGATGGCTAATAATTTTTTAAAATCAATATTATTTAATTAAAAAAATCTTTTAAAATTTGAAAACATTTAATTTACAATCAAAGGTTAATTTTTTTTTAAATTTGGTATTCGGCCAAATCACTATTCGTTACATTTCTACTAGAAATTAGAGCAGGTTAAAAAAATTCCAAGGTTAGGGTATGTTTAATTTTTTCTTCTTTTATTTATATTTTTATGAAGGCATTTCCTACCCGATGGCTAATATTTTTTAAATCAATCTTGTTCACGGTATTGTGTTTGTTTGTTCTTTTAAAAAATTCTTTTGTTGGTTATTTGTTTTGTTCGTCTTTGATTGGGAAATTTCGGGCTATGGCAAGCTTCTTCAGACGAAAGTCAAGCTTCTTACAGAAACATTTCCCAAATAATTTGAATCCATATCGAATATAGTCTATAGCCCTTGAAAAAGTGGACTAGAATTAATTCCTTGTTTGCTTAATTCTATTCTCTCAGAGTATATTTCTTGGTTTTTTTACTTTCTTAGAATGATTTTTGACTTCCTTTGTTTTTTGTAAGCTGCGTCATATTGTGCGCTAATTAAACATAGTTAGAATTTCATAGTGTATGTTTTTAAATTTTTAAATTTGCTTTAATTCATAATTTAATTTTGTTTGATTATCCTTATGACATATAGAAACAGACCCAGAATGGGACTTTTGGGACTCGGGGCGGATTTCCGTTAGGTCGAAATTTTTTTCGATCACACTATTTTCTCTGTTTAAAATTTCGTTGGTGAGAAATTAAAAATGACATGAATTATATCCTTTAACATTTGCTCTGCAAGTATTTTAGTATATTGAGTAACCAGTCTGTCTATAAAATTGATGCACCTTATATAAAAATACATATTTTCTTAGAATATATTTTGTGTATCACATATGTCGGTATATTTTCTGATAGGTTTATGTTTAGAAGAGTAAACTTTTGCATAAGAATATTTCATATTCCGAACTGCACAATGTTCTTAAATACGAAACGCTACTATTTTTATTGAATGTTTATCACATTATCTTTTCCGCGCATAACACTAGCAACTAAAAGATAAAAAATCTATATATTCAAAATAAATTGGCAAAACCATGAGACCGTCCCACTGCCTCAACCACTGGACCGATTTCGACAATTTTTATCTTATATCAAAGCTTATGACATCTAGATATGTTCATAAATGGTCGTTTGCCCACCACCGCCCTCCATTTTCGGGCGAAATCAAGAAATCAATACTCCACTGTACATTGTCTATGTTATTTCCCTAGGACCAACTTCGACGACTTTTATTTCATTTGAAAGCTTATGACGTCTAGATAAGTCCTAAGTGTTTACAATTTCTTTTATGAAAATCTGGTCGTACCATTCTTGACATAACTTTTCCTATCTTTATTTAATAAGATATTTTTTTATTAAGAATGAAAATTTTTATCACAGTAAAAAAATAAACAAACTATATGACTTTCTGAATAATAAACGGCAACGGAAGTTTAAGCGAATAATGTTTATCATTGTAACAATACATAAATCGAATTCGTTATAAACTGTGACCTAGAAGGATTTACCTGAAAGGAATTAGGGTTTGTGAAGCTTTCCGCATCTTCTGAAGGTCCGTTGTCTTTGCAGCTTGTTTGGTATGGAGGAGGAAGCAAATGCTCTTCTTTCTCCTACAGAAGAATCATATTTTAACACTCAAGTTCAGTATAAGTCATAATAAAATGGACACACTCTTTGGTGCTAAATAATATTTGTGGAAGGAGGTTTCATCTATATAATTCGCTATCTCTCTATGTACTCGTATTTAGTAATACTTCTACACTGATTTAGAAATAAGTTATTTCAATTTCAGTATATTATTTGTTCTTTTTGTTTTAGCGATTAATTGTTCTTCATTGTTTGCAAGTGTTTTTCTTATCACATTCTAAAGTAGCTTTTGAAGTCTAAACTGGGTTTTGGAAATAGTCAAAGCTGTGGTGAAAAGGCATAGGATTAACAGTTCTTTTTTCTCGGTCTAATTTTTAAGTAACGATTAGCAAGCAAATATCTTTTTTGAGGAATTCATACATTTCTTCCTAAATACAGAGTTTTTGGAATCATATTAAGTTTAGGAATCATAAAAAGTTTAGAATTAAATTATTATTTTATGCGCTTCTGCAATTTTCCCCAACCGACTAAATGCTTTAAAACTCCGATAGGTTTGGCAGTTAACATTTCGTCGTACCTTACCAAATTGACGGCAAAGCCTTAAAAACACTGAAATTTCAGGATTAACATCGAGCAAAGGCCTTCGATAATAAAGAATGAATCATTTGAAGAACTTTTGTTACTTCAGTAAGCGTAGAAAGTATCCTTAACTAAAAAAAATGAAATATTTTAAAATCATAACGCTATTAATCACAATCAACTTACCAAAGAAGATTTTATAACGTGGTGGTGTAGGTTCCGTAGAGGCTTTAATACTAATTTTTAGGAATCTGCTTAGTAAACATAAATTAATGCAGTTATAAATTAGGACATTAACAGGTAAATACCTGTAGAACATTGTAGCTAGAATATCTGAAAAGGCAGATTCTACTTCGGAATTTGTTCTTAAATCTTGAGGAAGAAAAGAAGCAGAAAACTTTGAAAAAACGCTTTTACCAATTCATTAAAAAAAGAAAAAAAAATTCTCATAAATCTGGAGGTCAGATAATAATCGGAAAAGCGTGAGTCTCAGGTAGAAAAGCTGTAAGTAAATTATAATTGTAATCGCATTTATAACATATTTTATATGATGAATGTTTAATAACATTTCGTTTATGATAATCCTTGTGGCTTTATATCTTTCTCCTATTGTTTTTAGCTCCACACGCTTTTACGATTTTCGTTTTGACCTCCAGATTTTTGAGAAAATTTTTTTTTCTTTTTTAATGCATTGGAAAAAGCTTTTGTTAAAAAGTGTTTTTTTTATTTATTATTTTCTAGTCTTTAATTTACTTCATAAGTCTACTTTTTCCCGAAGGGATATCTTGATCGTACACTTGTTCACGTCTGAAGAGTGGCAATGTGATATCCGTGATGTATCCAATTGAGCCACTGACAAGTCCTTTTCCAACGGTTATATTTGATCTTAGCATTTCTTTAGCACTTTTATGAAGATCTCTAGTTCTTAAAAAATACTATAGATGGCGCCGCCGAAACCTACCGATTGCAAACGTAATTTTCCGATTTTTTTTTTTTAATTGATGATTGAGAGCTCTAGCTCTCAATCATCAATAAAATATTTCATTGTCATCAAGACCAATAAATATACAAAATTTCAGAACTCTAGTGCATTAAGAAATGAGTGAAAAATCGGTCACAAAATTCCAACCTTGCATACACACAAACATGAAACATTTCGAACTTAGTAAAAGCGTTAAAAAACAATTTTTAGCTTTTTGTATTTTCGACGCTGCAGGTTAAGCGGAAAAGTTTGTTTTGAGTGTTCTATGTTTGGAAGTTTGTGGCTTATTTTTCCTACTTCCCCTGTGTACAATGGCGTAACGACTGGGGGAGACAAGGTGTAACAGATGTCCCGGTTGTAGGGAGCGTAACGGAAAAAAACGTGCGTTTAAGTCATTTTAACCCTCTAAGCGTTTAGCTGTTCTGATCTAATAACTTTAATGTTTTAAAAATTAATTTTTAAAGAAAATAATAGGATCTTTACTGCGTTTGATTAAATCTCTGAAATTTTAAGAATAATTTATTCATGGTAGTTTAACCCCTTGCCATACGATTTTATTTAACCTCTTAACCCGTCAGCACGCGCCCGGGGTCTCCCTGACCCCACCCTTTCTCTTTTGTTAAAAGAGTCTATGATTTTCTAAACACTTACCCCTGTTACTTCCTGTACCTTTAGGGGGGTAGAAGACGAGGATAAGAAGGCAAAATCCGGTGAAAGGGATTTCTCGCTTTTTACTGGGGTCGTTGGGGTCAAATTGACCCGCGCGCGTGCTAACGTTTCAGGTTAATTTAACGTTATGGCTATGGAAGCGTAGAAACGTGGGCAGCGGAGAAGAAAAGAATATACAGAATAGGAAGAAAAAAAGGAAAGAAGTTTATCTTTCGTTTTCTCATATTAAAAATCGCATTTGTGTCTTAAATACAAGTTATTTTTACGAAACAATGTTCTTATCCTTTGATCATATATTATTTTTGCACAAATAGCCAATGATATAAAGAGCAAGTGTCTAACAATTTGGAAACAAAATGACCCCGCGAGTGTGCTAATGTTCCGAAAATTGGTGCGTGTTGTGGAGGGTTAATTAGATGCCACCACCCATTTGGGATATTTTTTATTGTTTCACTCTATTTATGATGGCAAAAAGTACTTGAGACATTTAAGCGTAACCAGGTGATTTCTGTATTTAAAATTAATTGTTACGTTGATTTAATGCGGGTTTAAATCGTAAAAATTCTGTATTTCGATGCACGTGTCAGAGACGTCATTGTATGTTAAGGGATTAATAAAATATAAAAATTAACACCAATTATCAGATCTAGAACTCAACATGAGAAACGGAAAAATACGTCCCAAACGCATAGAGGCTACAAAGCCAAATATGACAATGAGACGAAAAATGAATACTGTACCCCAGGCGCCGCCTTTTCTATTTGTTAAGTCATTTATGAGGATTGGAGGTGAGAAAAAATCATATGCCCCGGGCGCCACTAATACTTGCTATGCCACTGCCTGTATAAAAATATAAACATGTGTCTACTTACCAATTGGACCTCAAATCGGTAATTATATCCTCCAATTAAGGCATGCCCATTAGTCACAGGATTCATGGGAATAAATGGAGAGTGGATGCCAAGAAACACTTGAGGCCTGTCTATAGTCTCAAATAACAGTAATTCTCTCAGGGACACAGCATACTCGAAAATTGTATCATCATAGAACGAGAAGGGTTCTATGGATAAAAAATGTTAGGAAATGTGGATAAATGATATATATCTTTGCAATATCACCTATGTCCAATGTGTGATAAAAGAGGTTATAACAATCGAAACGAGTTGGGTTGAAGAGAAATGGAAGTCGAAAAAAATACCAATTTATGGACTTACCAATATCCTTAGTTTTCAGTTTTAATCCGCTTTGATACAGGTGCAGATTATCTGACTAGCATTTGAAGAATTCGAGGCCATCGTCAACGAATGTCTTCGTCATAGAAGACTCGTTTAGTCCTCGTCTGGAACAGGGTAACATTAAAGAAATTTATTAGCTCTCTAAGTTTGCTCATTAAGCTCATTTGTCTGAAACATTACGTTTCACTAGTTCAAACATTCAGGCTCATGAAAATATATATTAAAATAATGTATTGAGATTAATATTAGCGTACTGACGTTCAGTTTGTTCATGAAAGACGGAAATAATAACACATTGCTTAAAATAATAGTACATTTAATAAAGTGGCATTTGAAGAATACGAGGCCATCTTCAATGAATGTCTTCGTCTTAGAAGTATTGCCTAAACAAGGCAACATTAAGGAAAATAATTAGCTTTTTAAGCTCATTTGTCTGAAAGATTACATTTTACTAGTTCAAACATTCAGACTCATGCAAATGTATATTAAAATAATGCATTAAAATTAAGATTAGCCTATTAACGCCCAATTTGTTCAAGAACGAAATCAATAATAATATTTTGCTTGACATAATAGTACATTTAATGAAATATAATTTGAAGACTTCGAGGCCATCGTCAACGATGCCCTCGTCTTACAAGACCCGTTTAGTCCTCGTCGGAAACAGGAAAGGAAATTAATTATCTGCTCAAGTTTGCTCATTAAGCTCATTTGTCTGAAGCATTACGTTTTACTACTTCAAACATTCAGTCTCATGAAAATATATATTAAAATAATGCATTGAGATTTATATTAGCCTATTAATGTTCAGTTTGTACAAGAAAGACAGCAATAATAATATTTTGCTTAACATAATAGTACATTTAATACAGTGACATTTGAAGAATTCGA
>BGPR01001763.1:144721-160701 GCA_013235015.1 Araneus ventricosus
GTCATGGAAGTTTTACTGAAGCAAGGTAACATTAAGGTAATTAATTAGCTCTTTAAGAAAATCATTTGTCAAAAATATTAAGTTTTCCTAGTTCAAACATTTAGAAAACTCATGCAAACATATATTAAAATAATCCAATGAAATTTAAGCTAGTACGTTAACGCTCAGTTTGTTCTGGAAAGACGGCAATAATGATATTTTGCTTAACATGATAGTACACTTAACACAGTGGCATTTGAAGAATTCGATGTCATGGTCAATGAATGTTCTCGTCTTAGAAGACTCGTTTAGTCCTCGTCGGAAACAGGGTAACTTTAAGGAAATTGATTACTTTCTTCAAGAAAATAATTTGCCGAAAGCATTAAATTTTACTAGTTCAAACATTTAGAAAGCTCATGCAAATATATATTAAAATAATCAATTGAAATTCAGATTTGCCCGTTAACCCTCGTTTTGTTCAGGAAAGGGGTTCATGATAATATTTTGTTTAACATAATAGATATTTATTTTTACATTAAATATGTTTAAATGACTCAAATTTTTGTGGCATGAATAAATAATAAGCAAGGGTTGCTACGCAGCATCGGCGTACGATGTGTGAAAGGTTTAGTTAATGACATGGGGATGAAAATCACTCAAAAATGGAGAGTTAGCTCAAAATGGAGAGTTAGCTCATGTGTAGTATGCTCAAAAATGGAGAGTTAGCATGGCTAATGTAGTAGAGCGAGAACATTTAACCCCGCTCACCGTCCAAAATAGTTATTGCTGCTTTTGGCGATCTCGGGACAAAGTGCTGTAGTGTAAGCTCAGAGTGCGAAACCATGGAAGGATGAACCTTGTGGCAAAACATCTTACTGCTGCAAGCCATCAAAGTACATGCAAATGGAGTCTGGTAAACATCCAAACTGAGTGTATGCTCACCAAAAAAGTAAATTGAAGTGGGATGTTCTCAATTACTCCAAACTGAACGGACATTTCACCTTGCGATTTCGCTGTTTTTGTTGAGCTCAGAAAATATTTGGTGATGTGAATAATTCTTCTCAATTGATTTTTCGTTAAATCCATTTACAAGTATGCTCTTTTAAATTTTCTGTGCCTCTGGGGAACAATAAAAAAAATTACGGTGAAAATGTTTGGATGACCATAAGCATTTGCTTCTGAAGTTCCGTCTCCTTGTTATTTACTCAGCTTCTGTGATAGCATTTTATTGATGAATAAAATCGATTATACATTTTTATTGCACCTTCTGACATTAAAAGAAAATATATCAGCAAATTTGTTGAACAATTTATACTTTTTCTGATTGTAAAGAAACAGAATTTGAAATACAAACAGCCCGAATGAAATATAGATAGATTGTTTTTTTATTTGTAGAAATGTTTATTCTAATGAAACTTCTATTTCAGGGATTGGACGTTTTTAGAACTAGCTCCTTTATACCATTAATAGAAGATTGATATTCCATAAATAAATGATTTTCTTCATAGTTAACTAATTTAATTTCATCAGTTAATTTAAATTCTTCAAATATCTGAATAATCAATTAATAAATGAATATTACTTTTAGAATATAATTAATATTTTTATACAAATTTCAGGAAAGGAGATTCATACCGAGAAGTCTTGAACAGATTCGGATCGTTGAGGCTTTCATTAAATAAACCATTCTTCACAAATCTTCTAGTCTCAGAGGAAAATCGAGTGTAGTAACCCAGTTTTGGAATCTAAAAAGAATTATTTAAGCATAGTACAATATACAATTTTTTAAAAGAGAAATTGTGTATTTTGTTAGTTATTTTGATTTTTAAACATTTCAATAATATGACGGCATAGAAACCAATTACGAATTTGTTTATGTATTTTGTCAATTATTTTGATTCTCTCACATTTCGGTTAAATAGGCGACACAGAAACCATTTTTCAGAATATCTGGAGTGTGCAGCCAGTGAGAGTTGGCCGTTTTACTTAAACGTGTCAGAAGAGCGTCGAGCTGTGAAATGTAGATTCCCGTCAGGCTGACGTCATTTAGATGATTTTACTCTTAGAAAGCTGGAGTAAAGGTAACAAGCAAGAAATTTACACAGGTAATTCAATTTAGCCTACAGTACGGCTTCCAATCTTTGGGCAGCTTTTCAAACGGTGGAGACAGTTGAATTAGTTTAGTTACATCCCGTTTTGTGGCAAGAAGACGGGCCTCGCCATTTTGAACCTTGACCAGACAAGTGATCACCGCACCTTCCTTCTACAATAGTTTCACTTGAATCGC
This sequence comes from Araneus ventricosus, assembly GCA_013235015.1. Taxonomy (NCBI): domain Eukaryota; kingdom Metazoa; phylum Arthropoda; class Arachnida; order Araneae; family Araneidae; genus Araneus; species Araneus ventricosus. The sequence goes on from BGPR01001763.1 coordinate 146,988, forward strand.
CCGCGGCAGAGGACGATTGGCCAGCATCTCTTCGCAAATGGGAATTGGTTCAGTTTATCAACTGATAATAAATGATAATTGATTTGGCTTGACTTAAGTTGCCAGTGGTTATTGTACAAACAATTTCCAGAAAAGGCTCAGATATGATATTTGTAGCATCATATAAGAAGGTATCATATCTCCAGTTGCCCCATATTTGCTACGTGTGCTTCAAGCAGAAATTATGTTGGCTGCACTGTTCATTACTTATGCTCTTCTGTCTAACTAGAACATTTATGCCCGTTAAAAAGGGCTTTTAGCTTGCCAACAATATCTAATTCTGATATTTTGATTTGATTGTCGCAGATTTAATAACGAAAGTTGTATTGTCTGAAAGACGCTCACCTAGAAAGTTTTTAGCTTTCCAAAATTCACATATTACATTCATTGGTCCACAGTGCTGTGTTTCAAGTTGACTTTCACAAAAATAAAGAGACTGATTTACAATATCGTGACTTTGTTGCTGATGAATGCGTTCACGGTATTTTGAAAAAATGCAATACATTCTTGTCTTTCTTCTTTAGTTTCTCCTTCTCTTCTTCTACGCTTATATTCATTATCTGCAGCACGCATCCTGTTTAATGTCTCTTGGCTTTGTAAAAGCCAAGAGACATTAAACAGGTCTAAAACATTTAACTTAACCTAAACTCAGGTCTAAACACTTATCTTAGACGTTAACAGACTAAACATTTAACTCGCCATCCATAGTGCAATAACCTTCGTTTCCTTGCAGTGGGATCTTCTCTATCAATATTGCTTACCAACACTCAAATTAAAACTAATCACTAAATCTAAGATAACAACTCTCCTCTTAAATATTCAATTCAAGAATTAAGTGCGTAAAATTAAAAAAATATCGGAAAGACCAGTAGAATAATGAACTTAAAATATGGGAACGCTCTTTCAAGGATAAAGGAAATTAACTTCTCTCCTCAAAATTCGCAAGGACTTCAAACCACTCTCAGAATTCTGAGGCCCTCCCCCCGTTCTCCAAACCCTCAGGGCGAGCCACTCCACGCTGCAGGTGTGATTGGCATGTAGCTACGTCCACTTTCCGGAGCGTTAGCGACATTTGGACCATGATTATTATTCAGATGTTTGCATTTTTTGTGCTTATAATTGTCGGTAAGTTGTTGTTAATGCATGCTAATGCACCCAAACTCCAGTCCTTTTCTGCGCAAGACTGTCTGTATATCGAGGGTTATCATCTTATCATGTGGCCAGCACGTTCATTTAATCTGATGCAGTGAAAAATGTATGGAATGCCTATGGACGACGTCTTCTGTCCACCTACCCTTCAATCATCATATCTTCTTGCATACAAATCGTCCCTCATTCATGCACTGAAAGAGGAGTGACAAAAGTTCATTTAAAACCTCCTTTGATCCCGTCATTCAAAATGTGTTACAAAGTTAGGAAACCTACTTTTTACACACCCTTACTGACATGTTTTTCCAGTTTGCTTGCAGTATTGAATGAATGAATGCCCGTACGCCAGTGGCTACCTTGTACGCAGATCTGAGACTGTTATAAGTCTATGATATCTAATCAAATTTTTTCCTCCATTTTAACTGAACTTTAAAAATATTATTTATTTATTTACAACCCGCTCCGGCCCAGCCTACCTAAGAGGGTGTAAGGCCTTCCACAGGCCGGAGGGGAAACATAAAACAAAAGACATGAATAACTTTAAAAAAGAGTTTACAAAGAATCCCAAGGGGTGAGCAGAACAATTTAAAAATAATCGCTTACAACAGTGAACTCGAATAAAAAAGGTAAAGAGCAAAAACACAAAACTCAAAGGATCAAAACACAAAAAGCTTAACATTAAAAACACAAGATACAAAAAGCTTAAGAGCAAAAACACAAAACCCAAAAATACAAAGAGCAAAGACGTAAAAAACTAAACACTAAAAACACAAAACACATGCAAAAGATAACCAAATTAAAATCAATGGCATTTAAAACCGAACAGTTACAAGCGAAAGTCGAGAGACAATATGCATTACAAAAACTGCACAGAAGCACACAAGAGATCTAAACACTTTACAATGGACAAGATAAAAATTCAAAAGAAACCAAAACAATTCCTAAAACTATCGAAAACTCGAGTTAAGTTTACTCGAGTTAAGTTAACACTCGAGAACAGTTAACCGAGTAGTAGAATGACACCAAGTTGAAGAAAATAATAATAATAAAAATTTCCAGAAACCGGAACACTCCAATCAAGTCCAAAATTCAGTAGCACATGTCCCCACAGAATCTGAAGATCTTTCCAAGTCGCAAAATGCACTCCCTATTTTTCAATAAATTTTTGAACCACTCGAACCGATGATTCAGTGCGGGTTCTTTAGGATGATGCTCCTTAGTCAGCGGGCAATGAAAAACGTAGTGATCCGCATCACCTGGTCAAATACAGGGGCAAAGTGGTGAGTTTAGTTTTTTGAATGTGTGTAGGTAACAGGGGAATGGACCGTGTCCCGTTAAAAAGTAAACTAAGCATTTGTTGCGGACCAGTAAATTTTCATTTACGCAGGGCACGAAACTCCTGGCCCTCTTCCCTTTCTCTTTCCTTCTTAAAAATATTATAATTAATAAATATATAATTAATAAATATATTATTAATAAATATATTATTAATATAAAAGTAAAGATAATTAATTATATGTAGAAATATAAATTAAAAGGTAAAAAAATTATAAATAAGAAACAGAAGATTTAAACAATATTAATAGCTCATTTTAATTTTATTTGTCATAACTGTCTAAATATTAGCTTTTTTCTTCTGATTAATTAGTTTGAATTTTTATTCATAGATGGAGCTAGTTGCTTGTTGCCAGTAATTTTAATTCCCTTTGTTATATCGCGTCTGGCGACTCCTGTTTACATCCTAATTTCGGCGAGAGGGTAAATTATTTTACAAACTCTAGTTTCTTTTGGATCGTATTTAGGACTTTTGCCTCTTGATTTTTCAAAATGTTTCTCGTTTTGCGGTTGGACTGAATTCAGGCCACAAAGGGTATGCTTTTGATTTATAATCTTACCCTTGACAGAAAATTTTGTCCATTTTAGAACTCCTATGGAGAGTGGTCTTCGAAAAAGTTCGTCATGCGTTTTCTTATCCATTCCTTCCATTTCTAATAATCTCTTTTACATTCTAAATTCTATTTTATGTGTTTTAAATATTAATTGTTGTAATTTTTTTGTTGATGCAATCGCTTGATGCTGTTGCGTTGAGCACGCAAAAAGGTGTATTGTTATCGTTTTTTGTTTAAAACTTCTGTTTCTTATTTATAATTTTTTTACCTTTTAATTTATATTTCTATTATTTGTTTCTGTATTATATTAGAAATAGCTGCATATGCGCCATTCTATATAATACTAAGAGTTTTTAAAAAATTTTTAATTAATTTTTGATTTACTATTTTATAGTTAATATCTTTGTTAAATTTTGACAATTATAACTGTTAATTATATGTAGCATAGATAAGCAGTGGCGGCTCGTGAGCTCAGAAACGAGGAAGACTGCAAAAAAATGTTTGTCAAGAGAATAAAATTTTAGAAGCTGCTTTATCTCCATCTAGGCCACATTTTTTAATTCCAAATCCAGACGTGAAATTCCATGCTTTTCAAGCGGAGTAAATAACCAGAATCTGACATTTTCTATTAGTTTTACTAACAAAAATTAAAGTGAATGTTGAAGTGACGATTCCTCTGACGAAAATAATAATAATAATAATAATCGGAGCTCCATATCTGCACTTCCCTCCTTGCCCAGTTAACTCGATAACACTCTTTCGAAAATGAATATCAAATAAGTCATATACAGAAAATTTATTTTTAAGGTAAAACATGTTGAATACATTTTTTACTGAAATACTCTAAAAAATCTGAAAGTTTAAGAAGAGTATTATTTGCTTGACACGAACCGAAATTGAAACTCAAAAACAGCCAATGAGATTGCAACTTGTGTGTGAGTGAGAAAAAAAGGAAAAATATATTAAAAAAGCATCTTTTTTTCGTTCAGTTGGCTCCATGCCAGCCAGAGCTCTGTTGACTTTCAGCTCATAGCCCGTCTAAGTTAAAGGAAGAAAGAGTTGCTTTTTCACTCCGGATTTTCTGCTGAGTGAGTGGATTTTGGGGGAGAAGATTATTTCACAGCTCACACCTGCGTTTCTCTTCGTTTGGATTCATTTTATGCCTTTTGTTCAATTTTTTACTACTTTTTGCATTTTCGTAAGTCAATGGACTCTGAGAGGGGAACAGAAAGCAAATAAGATTCAAAACGAAAAATACCAGTTTAAAAAATAATTTCAGGGGAACTGCAACTCTGCACCCCTGATGGACGAGCTGCCACTGTAGACCGATTTAGGCAAAAATAACGCTGAATAGAAAAGTGCTTACGGTTAAATTCGAGTTATCTCTCCCGCAGTGATAATAGTGAACCTTACAAAACTCTTCTACATTCTTTGGCTTTTCGCACAAATTTGGGTTTTCGAGGCAGAGGTTTGTTGCCGAAATTCTGAAAAAGATACAGAGTGAAATCAGATTAAAACAAATTTTGAATTTCTGAAATTTTAAGCAAATAATGACATAACTTGTTTTCAAAATTTCATTCAATGGAGTAATTTTTTAAACGAATGTTTACATTGTATTCAATTTAACGAACTCCTATAAAAAGTAATGCCTCATTGATAATAACACATCTTGCGTCTGCTTTGGAAAGTCTAGTTTCTTAGGAGACACTATTTTATTGGAGCATTTAATTTGCGGAAAAAGGGTGCATGTCGACGGAAAAGGATAACTAATAACATTTTACTATTTAACTAAGAAAATATAATTTAATAATATAAGTAAACTATAATTTATTATAATATAATTTATAGTAAAAATATAGATTATTTCCACAAATAATCTGCAACACTAAGAGATTATTTCGCTAAAATAGTGTATAAAATCCTCAAAACCTGCCATGTAGTGAGGCTAAGTAGTTATCTAGTCCAGTTGAATTGTGCTTTAACATGGAAAAAATATATAACCGCAATTTTATTACTTTAAGTTGTTGGGCCGGTCACACAATACATGGCACTATATTTTACACACGAAGATAAGACCGGATAAGGGGTGGAGGGGGTTCGAAATTGAGACGATCGGTTTTTTGAGTCCAAAATAAAGGTTATTAATCTGAAAGAAAATCTTTAAATTAAAAATTTTTAGCTAGTAAAGAGATCTATAAAATAAGCCGTAGAATGTTAAGATTGCTTAATTAGGGCAAGAGTAAATTTTAGAAAAACGTAAATTTTGGAAATGTATTTTTAATTTTTTTTACAAATAAAGTAAAATTTTTGAAACTTCACGTAAATACGTATTATATAGTAAGGTATATTTAGCAAAAAAAGTAGTAAAATCCAAACGCCGTCGGAAAATGCCTGTAAGTACTTTTTTATCAACGAGAATTCGTAGAACGAAGTACAATCCTACTCTAAAAGTGCGCTAGAATATCAAATGGCTTTGTAATGGTCGATTTTTAGAAAAAACGTTCTGGAAACTAAGTTTGAAGTTAACATTTTGCCTCTTATATTACGCCTAAACGAATTGACCCCATCACAAAAAAATTCTCCCTTTGGGGAAAATGCGTTCAGGCAAAATAAGCGAGACAAAATAATAACTTCGAACTTAATTTTCTTCATCTTTTTCAGCAAATCGACATTTACAAAGCCTCCTGATATTGTAGATAAACACTTTTAGAGTAGGAATTTACTTCATTCCAAAAATTCTGGCTGATAAAAAGTACTTACAGGCATTTTCCGACGACGTTTGGATTTGAAATTTTTACCTTATATATATACCTAATATATAATGCGTATTTACGTAAAGTTTCAAAAATTTCACTTTATTTGTAAAAAAATTAAAATTATTTTTCCAAAATTTACGTTTTTAAAATTTTCCACTCCCCTAATTAAGGTATCTTAACATATGACGACTCATTTCATAGATATTTCTACTAGCTAAAGATTTTTAATTTAAAGTTTTTCTATCAGATTAATAGCCTTTTATTTAAACGCAAAATACCGATCGTTCGAATTTCGAACTCCCTCCCCCCCCCCTTATTCGGTCATATCTAAGTCTGCAAAATATAGTGCCATCATTTTTGCGTGACTGATCCAACAACTTAAATCAATGAAATTGCGGTTATATATTTTTTTCCATATTTTGATGTTTTTCATGACAATTCGACTGGACTAATTGGTATCGATATTGTTCTTCTTCTTCTTTCTAATCCTTCTGATCTGAAGCAGAGCAGATCCATGAGGTCGTTCACCATCATCACCTCCAACACGAAATCCGGTCGCTTGAGCAGGTCATCATACACCAAGGCAACACAGTCAAGTAGATGTTGCGGAGTGGCCTCAATCATGTTGCACTTTGAGCAGATATTGAACTTCTTATCACCACGAGAGAATTTGAGGGTTTTTAAGTGACCGGAAGCTAAGCGAGCCAAAGCTGTTTGGTCTTTCCTATTCCCCTTAAAATGTATAGTAGCACCGGGGCTGGCTCAGTCTTGGCACTACGATGGAAAGACTGAGCCTGTGGATGCCTCCAAGAAATGCTAACAAAGGCTTTTCTTCTTGAGTATAACTGAAGGTAGATAAAGGGTTCCACATTGGCCTGAGGCATGGTAGTACCTTCTTTAGCAAGACCATCAGCAATATCGTTATATTTTAAATTGACATGTGGTGGTATCCATTGTAGATGAAGGACACAAGAATAGCATAGGGCCTTGAGTTTGTTAAAGATATCCACTCCCCTCCAGTCACTAACATCTCTCCAATTAGCAAGATATTGGACAACACTTCGGCTGTCCGAGAGAATGATATTGTTCTTTAAACGTAAGGTGCAGAATGCCTTTTACAAGTCCGTAGGTGCGGTAGCTTTTGACGTTTGAATCACGTAACAATGATTGGGATGGACTAAAATGTAGGCATCTATGAAACACAAATGACAAAATAGCAGTAAATTTCAGTGATCAGACTAATATATCTTTTCCAGGGTAAACACTAACCTTTGTCGAAGGAAGAAAACGGAAATTAAGATACCCATTGTCGACCCAAGGGAAATAATTTTCGAGATGATGCTACTTTTGTTCCGCACTACTGCAGGTTTTTATCATCTAACATTTTTGACTTATAAAATATACATGAATAACTTAATATTTAGCCATTAAAATAATACACCTTTAACATCTTGATTTAACTCTTTAATCCGGAGGCGACTTCTTTCTTCCAGCTCCTTTAAAACCGGGAGTTTTTGGGAGGAAGCGACATGAATTGGAATCTCCCAACCTGGGTGGTCATTTACCCTACCCCCACCCCTGCTATAATCTTCCCTTAAGGTGCAGGGAAATGGGATGCGGTTGGCAAGGATAATTAGACCCCTACAACGCTTACCTTTTAAGCGACCTCGGAACCTCCCCTCTCCTCAAGAGAAGTCAACCGCCTCAAATCGACTTTCGTGGCTGTTAAGGGAAATTTTTGAGACCGCCTCGTTCGGTGTGAGAGGGTTAAAGTAGTTGAGTTTATTTAAGATTTAGTTTATATTATCGACCTGTTTTGAAACAACAATAGAGCTACAATTCTTCAACAAGGACCTCGCAATTCTTAATCACGGTTAGATGGAGCGGACGACACATGAGCTGGCAAACCTTCTCCAAATTTCCACACCAAACCAGCGAGAGGACGTTCGACCCAATACATATGACTTAACGTACGTGTTTCGTGGAATCGGGTTAAGAGCCTAGTACCCGCCGGCCACTAGGCCACCGCCGAAGCCGAGGCCACCAAGCCACCGCGGCCCTTAAAAATGTTGATTTTTCCAATTAGAATTAAGTAAAATTTAAGCTCAAAATAAAAAAATTCAATCCTTTTCCTTCATTTCCGTTCCCTCATTGATGAAGATTTACAGAGGAGAAATTCATTGATCAAAAGATCGAGCAAGAAACTGCACACGTTGAAAATTAATATGAACTGGTTAGCCGATCTCAATATGGAAAAGATATGATGATATATAAACGAACAATGGTATCTACATTTTATAAGGTGTATGATCCTTTTGGCGTTGTTTCTCCCGACAAGCTTTTTCCAAAGAAAAAAAGTGCTATAAAAAGATTGTGAGATAGGAATGATGGTGAGATGGAAAATAATTAGTGGAACTTCGAAAAGAGTTCTTACAATTATTTCAAGAACTGGGATCTTTAAGGATATCCCAAATGTCAATATTTATCCAATCCCCTTCAAAATAATTAATTAACTGTATCATCCAAACCTTTGTTTATGACACCTGTTTCTTTTTTGGGAGCTGAGAAAATAGATTAAAGAAATTTGTTTCTTCTTGTTGCAAAATTCAGAGTAACTCCTTTGAGAGGTGCTTCTATTTCAAGAATGGAACTCCTTGCAGCTGTTAGAGAAGTCACATTACTGTCTGTCCACCACGAGAGCTCTGTTTGCCAAGTTGTCCTACTGACGGCGGTCGCTATAGTAACTGGTTTTGTTAGAGAAGATTCATTTCGAATAGGAGGAATCCGAGGGAAGTCGGGGTTTCATTTTATTCGTGGCGCCAGTTTGCGGGAGAGAAAAAGAGTGCAACATTCGTGAACTTCTACCAACTCTAAATGGATTCTTCCAACGATAACCTGTTTTGGGGAGGAAGCGACATGAATTGAACTCTCCCACTTGGGTGGTCATTTATCCTACCTCCACCTCTGCTAAAACCATCCCTTAAGGTGCAGGGAAATGGGCTGTGGTTGGCAGGGAAAATTGGACCCCTAGAACTCTTATCTTTTAAGCGACCTCGGAACCCCCCCTCCCCTCAAAAGAAGTGAGGTAGTCCTTCGTGGCTGTTAAGGGAAATTTCACATTACTGTCTGTCCACCACGAGAACTCTGTTCGCCAAGTTGTCCCACTGACGGCGGTCGCTATAGTAACTGGTTTTGTTAGGGAAGATTCATTTCTAATAGGAGGAATCCGAGGGAAGTCAGACTTTATTTTATTCGTGGCGCCAGTTTGCGGGAGAGAAAAAGAGTGCAACATTCGCGAACTTCTACCAACTCTAAATGTATTCCTCCAATGGTAACCTGTTTCTGTAAGGAGAGCTGTCAACGAGACAACTTGGCGAGCAGAGTTATCGTGGCTTACAGACAATAACTGATTCAACCCTCTTATTATTAACCCTCTGAGACCGAGCGATGCGGTCTCGGGCGGTCTAAAAATGTCCCCTTAACAGCGACGATGGCTGGTCTGAGGCGGTTGGCTTCTTTTGAGGGGAGGTTCGGATTTCGCTTAGGAGATAAGAGCCATAGAGGGACCAATTGCCCTTGCCAACCACAGCCCATTTCCGTGCGTCTTAATGGAAGATTATAGCAGGGCGTGGGGTGGTAAATGACCAGCCAGGTTGGGAGAGTGCAATTCATGTCGTATCCTTCCAGAAAGGCCTTGAAGAAAGGGCTTGAAGGAAAATGTCGCTTCGGAATTAAAGAGTTAAAGCTCTGGACTGGCAACATGCTGAGAAGTATTTTTGAATTGTCTCAACAACTGTAGGTGCATGCGCTTCAGTTGGTCTGTATACATTCCAAATTGTGTTCTAGAGATAAGAAGTTTAAGTGACCATCATCGTGAAAATTAAGTGGTTGGAAAGCAACGGAGTTCATTGCGTCAAGATGGTCAGATAGTCCTCATTAGATGAAAGATCTTTTAGGATTTAAAATTACCATATATTCCTGTAAGGATAATAAGAACATCACCCCTCCCTGCAAAATCATCCAGGTAAGCCTGAAAGACCGGCCGCCACGACAGCATAGTCAGGCACTGAGGTTTCTGCAAAATATCCCCATTACGAGAGGCTCATGCAACAGCCTCCCGGACAACCGGAACGACCTGTCTTCGGAAACGGGCCCAAAGAGCCACACCACCATTATTGTACCATAGGGTTGGCGAGAGTCTGCTTACTTATACGGCAGCTTCTCATCCGTGAACTCGTGGTGCCCTTCCCCCGATGTGCAGAATCAGATTTGGAATGAAGAAGATATTGAAAAGGGAAAATGAAATACAACTTGTACGCTAACAAATAATGAATTCATTAGGGCTGGCAATTGGTACTTCGGATACTTTTCCAACTATCAGAGAAACATTCGCCTTGCTGCATTGATCCCTCGTTCTAAGCGTAATTTCCAAAAGAACTAAAGTTAAAGTCCGAAAACTAAAGAAAGCGAGGAGAGCATATACCCACAGAAGCTTTCGAGGAAAAATTGTAACTTAGTACTAGAAACATACGAACGAAGAATTCTTACGTATTTTTGAAGCATATGGTCACTGCAGGGAGTTTAAAATCATTATTCACGATACTTTCCTGAACGATGTTGGTGGGATATTTGCTATAAATACTGTAGAAATCGACAGATTGGATGACAACGAAAATTAGGCAGATAAGGAAAAGAATGTGCTTGAAAGCTTTCCAAGCAAGAGTTTGCTCTATAACGCATCGGCTATTGGTTTCCTCTTCAGCTGATCCTTCCTTTGCAATGGAAGATTTTCTCGACTCATGGTCTGTATTTTGAGTGTTTGAAAATCCAATGCTTCCAGCTACCTAGAAAAAAATTGATCAAAGTAAATACAGACATTTATACATCGAAATTTTGGCATTAAATTTTTAAAAAGTTGCTTTTTTTGTTCAATTCATTTAAATGGAAATCAACGTTATAGAATCGCTGTTGTTTAAGTAAAGGGTTCCCAACATTTTTTCCCTCGCGTACCCCTTCGTTAGTTCTTTTATTTTCGCGTATCCCCTACTTTCATATCACCCCTCCAACCATCCGTCTATGAAAAGATGTTTTGTCTATAATGTTAAGAGCCTAGTAATGCTAGGGCCTTAAGTGTCAAATGACTCGAATTTATAACATTTGCAGGACTTATTTTTGATTTTACATTTTTTCCCATTTTTTCAATAGTAGTAGTTTAACATCAAAACAGATTAAATCAGTATTGTAATAATTTCGCATTAACATATAAGGATAGATAAAAATTGCATTTGCTTCTACTTTCTTTTTTCTTAATTTGAGGGTTCGTTTAGGATTTGCACAACTTTGATTTTTACTTTTTACACGAACTTGGAAAACAAAATCCTGTGACATTTAATCTCTTATGTTATCTTGCGTCCACCATTACCGACTTTGAGTTCGTGTACCCCAGGGGTACGTGTATCCACGTACGTACGTATTCCATCTGTGTTCACTAAAATATCTGGAACTATGTGTGTCTATTTACATATGTATCAACGGTTGCAGAAAAATCCTTCTACTATACGTACCACAGATTGGAAACCTCTAGTTTATGTCATTGTTGACCATTTATTTTTCATGACTATTTTATTAGTGTGGAAATTTTTTTACAGATATGGGGCATATCCATATCGACCAGTACTGGATCAATGGCTATTGTCCTGAGTCAAGGAACCTTGTCCCGACTTTTTCAACTTTAATTTAAACAGACCTGCTGAAAATCCATCTCTGTTTAATAAAATGTTCTGGAACTATGTGTGTCAATTTACACACAATAGGCACCAACGGTTGCAGAAAAATCTTCCTACTATCCACAGATTTGGAACCTCTGGTTTAAGTCATTGTTGACCATTTATTTTTCGTAACTATTTTATTAGTGTGGAAAATTTTAACAGATATGGGGCATATCCATATCAACCAATACTGGATCAATGACTATTGTCCTGAGACAAGGAACGTTGTCCCGACTTTTTCAACTTTAATTTTTAAACAGACCTGTTGAAAATCCATCTCTGTTTAATAAAATGTTCTGGAACTATGTGTGTCAATTTGCATACAATATTCACAGAAAAATCCTTATACTATACGACCAGATACTTTGCAAATGTGTTGGTCTGTGAATATTTTGTCTGAAATTATTTGCATATTCTTAAGCAATTTTGAACTTAATTTTTTAATTTATTGTGTACTTTAATTATGCCATTCTTCTTCGTTGACATATAAACTTCTACTAAATATACAGCTATTTTACCTGGAACATTATCTGATTATTTGGAGAAATCAGTGTCCCTATGGAATTTGTCTAGAACAGAGGTTCCGAACCTGTGGTACGCGTACTGATGGGGGTACGCGAAAGTGGTCTTGGTAACGGCGGAAAACGCAAAACATAAGAAGATTCTAGAATTTCTTTTTCTTTAGTTCGCATGAAAAATGAAACTGTAAACTGTACGAGACGAAACCTAATTAACGGAATATAAAAAAGCAGGGAGTAGATTAACATGTAATAATTAAATAATTGTGAGTTCTCGTCATAAGAAAATGCGACATTATTTCAAAGCTGTTTTCATTTGTTTTGACGGTGAACTAATGCAATTTTTAAAAAATGGATCAAACATAGAGTCAAAAATGAATCCTACAAATGTTTTCCAGGTCATTAGAGTCGTTTGACCCTTAAGCAAATCAAAGCCCTTGGAATGATTAATAAAAACGTTTTGATGCTGAGGTCTATGCTGAGGCTTTGGTCTATCACCCCTGGTTGGGGGGATCAAAAACACAAAAGACTAATCAAGGGGTACTCGAATGAAAAAAACTTGGGAACCGCTTGTCTAGAAGGTGGATTCAGCATGATAGGGCGCCAGCATAAAAAAAAATCAGCCACGTGCTTTTCTTATCAATATACTTGGAAATAGCATAACAGGATACGGAAGTCCTTGTGACTGACTCTCCAAAATCGCGATATTTCAGTCCTTTAGATAACTTTCTTTGGGTTTCTTAAAAAATAAAATCTGCGAAAGATAAGGCAAGATTGAGCATATTTGGTAAATGGCATTCTTATGCCATGCAAATCTAATTCAACAACCACGTTGCATAATTAACAAGAAGGATTTGTTTCGAGAGTGCGTTTTAGAAATTTAATCGGAATGACATTCTTATAGCATATAAATCTGGTTCAACAATAACGTTACATAATTAACAAGAATGATTTGTTTCGAGGGTGCGTTTTAGAAATTTGATGGGAAGAAGCCACTTTGGGCATATATTACGGCTAAATGATTTTTAAATAAAGTTTCAAAAATTATTGTTTACATCAGTATTTTAATTAATATTTATTTTATAATTAATTGATGTTGTTCTTTTTATCATGTTGTTTACCGCACATGCTGTGTTATTTTTCAATTACTTTTGAGTACAAGCTGTAAATCTATTTTAAGCTTTTTCATAATAACTGATAAAAGCAACGCGATGGTATTTTTTAATTTGGATACTATGACCCATGTAAGAAATTACGACCTTCCAGAATTCTTCATAACTTTTACTTTCAAACTGAAACGACCAGAAATTGAAAGCTGCCTATCTCATAGACAATTCTCAATTGATACGATTTGGCAGCAAGAGGTTTTAATCAAAATTTAGTAAAATTCATGAATATAATCATGAAGTACACCACGCCCAGAGTGCTTGAAGAGATTTGATGTTTTATGTATTCCATATATTGGCAAAAGAGAGGTCTGACTCATTCCTCATTCGTCGTTCGTCCTTCTTCTCGTTTGTCTTATAGAAAATTCACGCTGTTACTCTGCCTTTTGTTACGAAGCTTCCTCCTGTGGTAATGTTTGGAACGAAGGA
>BGPR01001763.1:163016-173187 GCA_013235015.1 Araneus ventricosus
GTGCCTTATCGATGCGCATTTGTATTCTTTGGCCCATTTAAGACTCTTCAAGGTCGAGGGAAGAATACTTCCCGCCAAAATTCATCATTTTTTAAATGCAATTTTTAAGGTTGGCATGAGTTCCCGCCAAAGTTTTCGACGAAACAAAAACCTAGATGCTCCAATTTCTCATCTCATATGATATCTATGGTATTATTCGGTATGGTAACATACCGAAGTGCCTTTACTTGGTAATTAAGTATTAATTGATAAAATTAATTAACAAAATATTGTTATTATCTTGTAAGCTGAAGGAATTTTTTTTCTTAAATTAATCTCAATCCCAAAGCTATTCTATTATTCCACTACTAGATAAAAAATTGCCCTTTAAAGGGTTAACGTAAACTGAATATGCTATTGAAGAAACCTGTAAATCTTTTATCAATGATACTTTATTTATCGCTATAGGTTTAGCATTAGTTCTGAAAAAGGGACTTGGAAAATAAGAATAATATATAAGATCTTTTACTACATTAAAAGCTTATGTTACACTCCCCAACTAGGTTCAATAATCTGGCTTTTCGGATTCTCAAAATTTGTAACAGAAAAACTATGCTATTCGAGGGATATTTATAACATGAAATTTGATGTAAAATAGAAGTAACTATTTATTTCAAATAAAAATAAATCATTTAAATGATATCAAGCACGCTAATTATGGAAAAAATTCACAGAATGTATTTAAAAATGAAAAAAATCATACATTTCGGTATTATGTCATTCTTAATTAATAAATGGTTTATATATTTTACAGATTGGTCAAAAAGTTATGAAAGCCTAATTTTTCTCTGAAGTATCTGAATGATACAATAAAATTATATTCAAGATTTCAATTGAATAGTTCACAAATTAAACGGAATAAGTGTTTGAAAAATTCACTGAACCAGTAACTTACTTCGATATCTGACTGATGGCTGTCTGTCATGGTGACTGTAATTTGCCACGACTTCAACTAGACTGTTTGGAAGAAAAATGTGATAATTTGGTCTGATAGGTTTGGAACCTCCCTATACTGAAAATAAAAAAGAGCTCTCCCCTAATAGGAAAATTAATTTTTACTGCCTTTTAGTTAGCAGCACTTCATAAATATGCAAAAAGTTCAATTACATAATGACATAAAAAAGCGAACAAGTAGTACCCACCCATGAATTAATAGCATTTTCTGTTCTCTAACCCTCCACAGAGTTATTATTGCAGGAAGACTACTTTTAATTTAACTAAAATGCTTTTTATGAGTGCCTCAAAAGCTCATCGAATTTCATGCTACTACCTGCCTCGAGTTTGACGTTCGTATGTTAAACATTTATGCATCTATCTCTGTTTTCTGAATATTTCTTTTAGATTTATATGTTAGCAAACACAAAGGTTTGCAGGAAGGAGGAAAAATGACTTAGAAAGATTCATCGTAACGTCGAAGGCGTTATTTGAAGCATTTTAATAATAAGGACAAGGCATGCGTTCGATTGACGTCATTAAAATGGTTCATGGAACGAAAGAACACAGAAAAATAAGGAAGAGTAATCGTAACAGTTTACCTGCATCGATTCATTACTCACCATTCTATTTCTCAGTTATAAACAAATACTAGCTGATAACACGGCGTTGCTCGGGATCCATATTTTTGAATAAATATTGTCACAAACGTTCGCCAAGAAACTTAAATGTCCTTACAAATCTAGTCTTTTTGTCGCCTGATAACAGTACGGTTTGAAAGAAAACGCTAGAAGTTTATTATATGGCTGAGTCACGATGCGAGGGCGTTTGACATCACCGATGCGAAATGCATACTGGGAAGACAACAGGAGACCTTGATACGAAGATGAGTAGAAATAATGCGATAGCGTATGACGTCATCAATACGAAATTCAAACTGGGAAGGCAACCCGCGACCTTGGTAGGGAGCTGGGGTAGAAAGCACGAATTGATCAATCGAAAATCTTTTAACACTTCAGGAAAAAATTAATTAAAATTCAGTGAAAGAAGATGTTTTAAACGTTCTTGCTTTAAATCAGGGAGAAATGTTCCAGTTATTACCTCAAAAATTTGAAAAAGACAACGAAATTAGAACATCGGATACAAGGAAATAAATTCAAGACTAAAATTTTTTCGCAAAAACTGATTATTTTTTAAATTTGCTAAAAATCAGGAAAATCAAGCGGACAATTATATATTATTTGTACCAGTTATTATTCGACGTATGACATGTGTTTTGTGCTTGTACCGTTAATTTTATACAGCATTGTATACTTACTCAAAAATTCCTGAAGGCATATGATAGTCTCAAATTTTCTCCTGCTAAATTTTTTAAAGATTTATTTGAACTTTCATATCTAATAGATAATGGCAGTGCTCGGAATTTTAGTTTCTTTTCTTTGAATATAATAAATTTTTTTCCTACTGTAAACGCTCAATGTAAGCGCTAAGATAGATTGCACAGTATCACTGAAACGCGTTTTGTTTCAGAAAAGTTTGATGCGCAATTTTAAAGGTCAAATTGAAGTTCAAGTTCGGAAAGAAATGAAAAAAAAGTTCAAGCAACGACGTTCTTTCGTGTAGGACAGTTGAACTCGTTCGCCCAGAAACGTGTTCTGTCTCAAAAAGCGATTACGATCGACATTCCTCCTATGCAACAGTTGTTACAGATTCAATCAAAAGAGGATCAACTCTGGATCTTCTTTTTATGTCTTTGAATTGCCAAGTTTACTTTTCTGCCAAGGGCTTGGATTTTTTAGAACTATTTTACCGCAAAAAGAAATGAGTTTTATTTCTGACGAGTTTGATGCAGAATTTTAATGATTAAAATGAAGTTCAAGTTCGGAAAGAAAGAAAAGATAAATATCAAGCAACCGAGTTGTTTCGTGTCTGTCGAGCGAGCAGGTGTTTCTTCTAAAATAATATTAATCCCTACTAAATACGCACTAGAAATATTAGTGGAAACTTTCCAAATTTTCAAAAAATTAATTCGTAAAAAATTTGAAGAGAAATTTTTTAAAGCCAATAACCACAAGCATCTGTTGGAAAATCTGGTTTCTGAAAAAATGGAAATGCTAATTTCTGTTCCTGAAGTCTCATGTGAATGTAAAATAACTTGGTCCTAATTGTAAAGCAAATTATTTACCTTTCAGCAAATATATTTTTAAATAATTATACTAAAATTAAGAATGACTAGCTCACAGCTAAACATTTGAAACGAAAATTATCAACTTCAGGATATTAATGCTTTTGTTAGTTCAAGGAAGTAGGCATATTGGGGAACCCGCCTTCTCATAGCATTTTTACAAAGGGGTAGTGCTACCTGAAACAGTACCTCTATGGTGATACGGAAACCTGTTTCTAGCATTAAAATTTAATTAGATATTTAAGAAAGTGAAATAAAAAAATATGCAGTTTTACGCTGATTTACATCGGTTTCTGACACTTTTTCGCAAAACACTGGATAATCCATTATCAAAATGCATGCTTTGAACTTATCTTCTTGCATTGAAATTGTGAAATGTACATTTTTATGCATGTGCTATTTTTGCCAAATATTTATATTAATTGATCGTCAACAACAAAAACTCCTTCCTTAACGGGGAACTGCCGAAACTGTTGTACTTCTGTTGTGTTTCTGCATAGGAATGAGCCTTTCCTACATGAACAACAAACTTACGCAGAGGCTTTCGACTGTGACGTCACGAATCCAGCGTTCAGGCCTGGAGAGCGATTGTTTGTTTTCTTTTTGCGCACGGCCTCAGTTCAACTCTTTCGCCCAGGAACGAGTTCTGTCTCAAAAAGTGATTACAATCGACATTCCTCCTATGCAACGGTTGTTACAGATTCAATCAAAATCGGATCAACTCTGGATCTTCGTTTTATTCTTTGATTTGCCAAGTTTATTTTCGCCAAGGGCTTCGATTTTTTGAGAGCTATTTTACCGCAGAAAGAAACGACAGTTTTATTTCTGATCTGTTTCATGCAGAATTTTTAAGATTAGATTAAGTTCAAGTTCGGAAAGAGAAAAAAAGAAATGTCAGGCAACGAAGTTGTTTCGTGTCTGTGGAACGAGCAGAAGCACTTAGGACAACTGAACTCGTTCGCCCAGGAACGTGTTCTGTCTCAAAGAGCGATTACGATTGATATTCCTCCTATGCAACGGTTGTTACAGATTCAATCACAAGCGGATCAACTCTGGATCTTCTTTTTATGTCTTTGACTTGCCAATTTTATTTTTCTGCCAAGGGCTTGGATGTTTTCAGAACTATTTTACCGCAAAAAGAAATGACAGTGATAATAAATTATGTCGGAAATTTTGTATTTTAGAGCACACGCTGGGAAGTTTCCACCACATTTGTCTCTGGAAGTAAAAATGCTTTAAGTTTAGTATATGCGATGTATTTGAGATTTTAGGAAGAAGGCTGGGGTAAACGGAAATAATACAAATATCATATGTTACTAAAAACGAATGAATATTTCTCAAAAGGAGACAATGTTTTATTTGATTTGATTTATTTCTTGTTTGTAAAGATTGAATTATACACTCGTTTTTCCACTCTCTCCTTGATGCGCTATAGTTTCCAAATATTGTACCCTTGCGTATTGTCGATGACAAAAGTCTATTTGAATGCTTCCAGAAATTAATTATCAGTTTATCGATTTATTTAGTTGAATTTTGTATTGTGCCACCTAATGATTTCAGGAAAGATCATACACATAACCCATAATATTCATAATAATGAATTATAAATTGAAGACAGGAGGAAAAGGTCTAAGGAAAGAAAATAATTAAAATAAACAAATCTACTTTTTTGTACTCAAGTAAAAGTGCGTTTATGAAATTTTTTTATTGGAACTACTGTAGTTTATAAATCCTTAACGAATCTTGAATGCGGCTTTTTAAACTTCTCAAAGTTTTTCGTAGTTGCTTTCTTTTCAATTGCATCAATGAAGTAGCAATTCGTTTTCAAGCTGAATATGACTAATGGAATTCTAACTAGAAGTTTGGAAAGTATTGTAACAAAATCGCAACAGGATTTAAAAAAATAAGCCTCTTTATTTTACAAATATTCGAAGAAAAGAAACGTAGCACACGTATTAAAACAGCACTTGCAAAAATTCAGAACAGAGATTACCAATAAATCTCAACACAATTTTCAAAGGTTTCTTTGAGCATTGTGTTGAGATTTATTGGTAATCTCAACACGATGTGAGACCAGCTTGCTTGCTGATCAAAATCCAACTCGCTAGTCTTTTTTTGAGAGTTTGCTTTTATACTTTTTCTACAGGAAGTAGCGTCATTACATAGGAAGTGTAATCTCTGAAAAGTTCAAGACACCTCTGGCTCCCAGTAGAGAGAGGTCGACAGTTCAGGATTTTTCTAGAAAATTCCTTTTGACGCCAAAATCCTCTCCAAATTTGTCGCCAGATTAGGTTACAGCTTTGTGAAAGTATGTATAAAGTTTCATTACATGAATAACCTTACTTTTGATTTTATATCAATAGTAAGCATAATTTGAATATGAAAAAACTTTGGTGAAATATTTGACAATTGGTAAGGCTGCTGTGACATGGTGGTAAGGTTACCCGAAAGTTCTAGGTTCGAAACCCGATTTCACCAAAGCTCCACCGTGTATGCGGGACGGGATACACATTTAATCTCTTTCCAGAGTCAAAAGTTCTGTCGCTATTCATTTAGGAAATTTGGAGAGAGTGTCGCCCTCGTCATCTGACTGCGGCTCACGATGTTTCGAGGTCTGTCCCCCAAGGCAGTTTTATGTTATTTTAAAATGAAACGTTAATACAACTGTAACTATTGATAAGTGCTGTAATATTCTTAACGAATAAAATATATTTTTTTTAGAATTAGTAAAATATTTAAAGAAAAGAAATTAATTGAATAAAAAATTGTTTGCTCATAAAAAAATTAATTTAAAAATATCGTTTGGCTGTAAAAGAAATTAATTTAAAAATATCGTTTGGCTGTAAAAGAAATTAATTAAAAAAATCGTTTGGCATTAATTCTTTTCTAAATGTTATAAAAATAGAGTGGCAACGATATATTTGTCTTTTGCTAAGTTGCCTAGCAACGGACAGGGATAATTATGTTTGAACATGGAATTAGATGTCAGTGAGTGATGTAACGTTTGTGATGTAAGTGTATGTGTTTGTTTTACATGTTTGTGCTGTGAAAGACGTCCAATAAAAATATTATTTTTGATAAAGAAGAAGAACATTTCACGATTCTTCATGTTATACTGAAATACATTACACTGCTTAAGATTTTCCTTTGAAGCTTATCTATTAAAAATTACTTTCAATGGAATTCTTTTTAGGATATTTGCTACACATATGTTTTGTGAAAGACATCGCAGCTAATGCGTCATTGGATTAAATTCTTTAAGTAAATTCAATTTTTAAGCAATTTAATAAAAGCTCAGATTATTGCCTTTAGAATAAAAATGTAAGCTTTTGACGTCAGAGTATGCAGACACTATTTAAAATTTATTTCATAGTGGATGTTCTTCATGCCATTATAAAATAAACTTTTATAAATTCTGAAGAAATTTAAATGCTTTATTAAGGATAAATAAATGCTCTTAACATTATAAAATATTTCATTAACGGATTTCTAAGGGTAAAAGATCATTTGATGGCTTTATCTTTAAGTATTACAGTTTTGAATTTTATTTCTTATTTTCTGTAAACGCTCCATTTTAAAATTTAGTAAAATGGAATAGTAAGCAAAAAAGACAATTCTCAATCTTTGCGAGTCATTGGGATTTTTATGAAATGCTAAGGAATATTTGAAATTGGATTAAATGATTATGTAACGAAGAAATTAAAAAAAATTAATTAACAATGAAATATACATTTATGTTGATATAATACAAGAAATACTTGTTTGAAAAATAATACGAAATGCACTTGTCAAAGTTTAGCAACCACAACTTTGCCAAGTAATGATTTATTAAAATTAAAAGGCACTTTAAGTAAACCTTTAATAGTTTACTTAACTTTAAATGAGAAATTAATTGACTGGTAAATAGTTGAAAAAATTATAGTATCTTTTTGTTGAATTAGGCTAACCTTTTAAATTATTGGATTAAAATTTGCGGCATTTCCCATTATGTAAAAGTTTCCTTGACAAAAAAATTATCGCGAGTTTATGGATAATTTATGCTCACAAAAAAGGGAGGAATTTTCTAAGTCGCTAGATTTAAAAAGAAAGCTGTTTATACTGCAATTTGGTTTGTTTAAGGGGAATTGGAACCCTAAGTCAATTAACCCAAACCCCTGTTACTTCGATGTACCATTTCTCAAAATCTTTCATAGATTCATGTTTGAAATTTTTTATACAAGTAAAATACATATTTCTCATTATACTGAAATGAGCTTTTTAAAAAAACTCAAAACTTTATTTTTTACAATTTTTTGCGTCAAAATAGGGTAAAATTTCACTATGTTTAATTAAATATTTTGTAAATTTATAAAAAAATTAAAAATTAATCAAAAACTCATTTATGTATAACGCGAAAGGTGTGCTTTACTCCTATAAATATTTCAAAATGTATCTATAACAGATTTTGAGAAAAGGTACATCGAAGTGGCCAATTTAACATTTTTTTGACACAAAAAATTTGTAAAAATAAATTTTTGAATTAAAAAATAACATTTTAGAATGATGAGAAAGATATACTTCACTTGTATAAAAAATTTCAAACATGGTTCTATTACAGATTTTGAGAAAAGGTACATCGAAGTAACAGAGTTAGGGTTAACGGACTTAGGGTTCCAACTACCCTTAAATTCTTCTTAGGAAGTAAAAATCTCTAAGAACTTTTTAAAATTTAATAAATTTTTAAAATGAAATAAGTTTTTATATTTAACGCTTAATTTTATAAAACTCTATTTCAAAATTAATTATGTAAGTTGTGAATTAGAATCAATTTGGATTCTGACTATTCAAACCAACTCCATACAAGAAGGGAAAACTCCATTTTTTATCTCAATATCTCCACATCTGTCGCATTTCGTTTAGTTGCATTCATTTTTTTCTGCAGGAAAGTAATGAAGCATATGAAAATTAATATAAAAAGATTATAATTACCATTAACATCATCGATTTTAACATTAAAAATATTTAAAAGAGATTCGGATCTCTAGTACGAAATCATGATAATTATCGTACTATTATAATAGCCATTATCGTACCATTATATAATGTACACAATAAAGATGTAAGAAATATTGTCGCAACGCGCAGTTACCACGAAAAATATTGATTATACAGAGTATGCACGAATGAAGTGACACATTTCAAAAATTAATTTTAAAAAAACTAAAAATGCTAGAACTACGAATTATTTTTAAAATGAGAGCGCATCTCAATTTTTTTTTTCTTTTTAGGATAGGTAAATTGGTTTATAGCCATTATCTGAGAAAATATTAAAACTGGGAGAAAAATAAAAGCATATATTTATAGGGGATTTTACGCTCTTTACTATTTTATTTCACATGTAGTGTGGAAAATGAAGAGTATTCGAGATTGTTAGATTACAAAAATGCAAATACATCATTTTTCGACCAGTACTTTAAAATAATTTAGATTTTCGCCACCAAAGTTTCTTTCTTATCTTGTGGCAACTTTGGCATCGTTTAAATTATCAACGGAATTTTTTACAGTTTTAATAAATATCTCAATTTATCATATTTATTTTTGTAGTAATCAACTTAATTATTAATCGTTTTAACTTTTTATGCAATTTCTTTTAATGTTTCAATGTTTATTCAATTGTAAATTACTTTTATTTCACGGAACTATATGCTCCTCATTTTGAACGGCGGAAGCTTATGTGTGAAAACTGGCTTGAGCGTCTCCTGGCTGGACTGTTTCCTTTGTCTAATATATATTGCTTTAAGATACTGGAGATTACGTTCGCACCCTGGAGGTTTCGAGAAAATAAAAAAAAGAAACCAGAAAACACGCATCGGCTTCTGCTGATCGATAGTCATTCCATATGAAAATCTCTCGCTGTAGCAAATTTAGAACGCTGTAATGGTACGGAACCTATCTGAAAAAAACTTTTCGAGATGCGCTCTTATTTAAAAAACCGTAGTTCCAACAATTTTGGTTTTTAAAAATTAATTTTTGAAATGTCTCACTTCAGTTGTGTACACCCTGTTTATTATAAAATATTTTTAAAAAGTTATTAAAATTAGGAAAAACTCGACGGAAATAAGATTGAGATCACTGAAAAGATACTGTTCTGAATTTTAAAGTGATATAAGAATTGTTTTTTCGCAACAATATGTTTCGAATTTAATTTATTGAGGCAAAATTTTAACATTTTGATTATTTTTAATTAATTAAATATCATTTTAAAGTTTTGAAAAACACTTTCTTAGAGAGCACCTACTATCCAAAGAAAAATGTGTGATAAATTAAGTTGCTGTGGTACAACGAGCTGCCCATTAGTAAATTGTAGTCAAGCAAAATATATTTATAAATATGTCATAATATATTTTAATTTTCAATGAATTATTAGAAACTTTCTTTTTTATTATGAATTATATGTTAATTTCCTTTTTATTTTCATTCCAGCAACTCATTATTCACATTTTTTATCTGATACCTCCAACATATCATAGATTACTTGAGTTTTCTGACACTATTTATTTATTATGTTTTTACTTTTTATTCTTTAATTTCGAATTCTTTATTAAGAATCCTATGGATTTTGTAATTTATTGTTTCACAATTTCGCTAACAGGTGGTGCCATAAGTCTCCATCAAAATCCATTTATATTAATCGATTAATTGTTAATTTTGAAAGTATTAAAATAGTGTAGTGCCATCAAAAACATACATGTGAACAAAAATTCAAATCTCCTATACATTACGAAGTGGGTGACAAATCGATTACAAAACTCCAACTTCATAAACATGAAGCAAATTAAGTTACATAAAAGCATATAAAGATTAATGACCTTCATTTGAATTCACAATATAAGAATGAAAAAAAATCTTATCTTCTGTGAAATAATCCGTTTCTATCAAAATTAAACTTTCTAAGATTTTCTTAAAATCGACATTGAACCAAGACTAATGACCATAATTTGATTCACATTATTAGAATGAAGAACAAAAAATTCT
>BGPR01001763.1:173197-185544 GCA_013235015.1 Araneus ventricosus
ATTCACATTATTAGAATGAAGAACAAAAAATTCTTCTCTTCTGTGAAATAATCAGTTTCTATGAAAATCAAACTTTCTAACATTTCCTTAAACCAAGACTAGTAACCATTATTTGATTCACATTATTAGAACGAAAAACAAAAAAATTCTTCTCTTCAATGAAGTAGTCAGTTTTCACATGAAAATTAAAGTTCCTAACATTTCCTTAAAACCGACATTGAATCAAGACTAGTGACCATCATTTGATTCACGTTATAAGAATGAAACAAAAAATTCCTCTCTTCTGTGAAGTAATCAGTTTCTATGAAATTTAAACTTTCTAACATTTTTTTTTAAACCGACATTGAACCAAGATGCAATCACTTACAGAACTGATAACTCATGTTATACAAAGATTTGAATAATTTGAGAAGAATGTCTACCTACTATGGAGTTTTCTACAGAGGTTATCCTCTGAACAAAGTTTCGGAACGAGTCTCAGTAGACCACCGA
Source organism: Araneus ventricosus (assembly GCA_013235015.1). Classification (NCBI taxonomy): domain Eukaryota; kingdom Metazoa; phylum Arthropoda; class Arachnida; order Araneae; family Araneidae; genus Araneus; species Araneus ventricosus. The sequence continues at coordinate 173,690 of BGPR01001763.1, forward strand.
AACTTTTCTTGTTACCAGTTAAATATTTCTTTTAGAAAACAGTACAATGTAATATTTCCACGTTACCTAGTAGAGATGAACAAAGAGTATTCTTCAATCAAGATACAAACGCTTTGAGTGGCTATTTTTGGAAAGGGAACATTTTTAATGAGTCGTTAGGAAGAAAGAAGTGAAAGGATCGCCTGGAGAAGTTTCAAGGTAATTGTTTCCTCGTGTGTCTCCCAAGTGAAGCAATGCTAGAAAACCTCAAGACGCTCATTTTGAGCCTTTGAGGCGCTGCTGAATCTTTTAAACTGTGTTCCCCGACGACGCTTAAACGAGCAGACGGGAGATTGCACAATCCCGGATGAAATTTGCAGAAAACAAAATTTCTTTCTGCGATCCAGGAAAGTAATATTACCTTGTTTCTTGCTTTTTAAGGTTAAAGATAAAGATAAAAACTGCCAGGATTTATAAAAAAGGAAGATGTTAGGAGAGAGTAGAGAATGATGGAACGGTGCTATGAGATGAATCCATCTTGTGCCTCGCCTCTTTTTGCGAGTATTTTGGCGAGATATTGAAGGAGAAATAAATGTAAAAAGTTGGTAATGTACTGGCTCGCCGAGGAATTTTCCTTATTTCACAACGAGTAAAATATTTTGATTGAGTGAGGCCCTAAAAATGCTTATTTTTGGAAGTGTATCTGAGTTTTAAGAACTCAGTTTCCTGTAACTGAATTATAAAGTAAGGTAGCTTAACGGCAAACGAATGATGAGCATTAAAACAAATTTCAGTTTCATCAGTTTTACATCAAACATTCTGTCTAAAAATATGTTATTTTTTCAATAAATTGCGGATTATGTTGTCGAAAAATTTTTGCAAATAAAACAATCTGGCCTTGGTTACTGCTATTATCTTAGTTCTTTCATACTTCTGTATTTCCTTCTATATGTGTCTCCAGTTAGAATCGACAGGCTTCTTTGTTAAAGATACCAAATAGGACAGTATAATCTTGGTTACTTCTAATCAATATTTCTGAACTTTCATCTCTTTATCTCTTTCTCTATATCTGTCTCCAGTTAGAACCTGCAGGCTTCTTTAATAAGAAGCCTGAAGGTTCGAACTGGAATTATTTCCTGTGACTGAATTATATAGTAATGTAGCTTAACGGCAAACGAATGATGAGCATTGAATCAAATTTCAGTTTTATCAGTTTTACATCAAGCATTCTGTCTAAGAATATGTTATTTTTCAATAAATTGAGGATTATGTTGTCGAACAATCTTTGCAAATTGAACAGTCTGACCTTGGTTACTGCTAATGATTATCTTAGAATTTTCATCTTTCTGTATTTCGTTCTATATGTGTCTCCAATTAGAATCGTAGGCTTCTTTGTTAAAGATATCAAATAGAGCAGTCTAATCTTGGCTACTTCTAACGAATATTTCTGAACGTTTATCTCTCGCTCTATATCTGTCTCCAGTTAGAACTTGCAGGCTTCTTTAATAGGTATATAAATTACTAGGAAAGAACTAGAACTCTCTTAGCAACCACCATTTCATAGCTATTATCCCAGATAGCATGCACACTTTCAGCAAGTATGATTTTTCTTGATATTAACTTGCCATGACAAACTTGATGCTGCAACTTTGCAGCAAACTTCCAGCAAAGTAACAAAACATAATTGACCAACCCACTTGCAAACCAAGTTTGCTGTGAAGTTGTTATGACGAACTTCAAACCACAATTTCAAAACAACTTTGCTGCAAAGTTGATACAGCACATTTACACATCACGACCTAGATACAGATGTATATATCTGGTTTTGATCTTTGTCTCTGTTTTAAACAACATCTGATTTTTAATAGCATCTCCTAGACCGTCCTTCTTTTCAGTAATTCAATAAATCAATGATAATTTAAAAAAAAATTAAATAGGTCATTTCATAAAAAGAATTGAAAAATTCTCCATCTTTTACTAAATATAGAACTCACACTTTAAAGAAAACTCTATATAGCCTTTTTCTAAATGTTTGACTTTTAACATTCATAAAAAAAATTAAACCTGAAAAACAGTCGATGTTTGTTGAAAAATAATAACTTAAATTTTGTCCCATATTTTTTAAAGTAATTATTTTTGAACCCTAATTTCATAGTTTATTCTACTAGCAAAACGTAGTTATTAGCGAAAATCTCTCTCTCTTTGACTTCAAATCATATTCTCAACTCAAGATGTAAAAAATTAATGAAATCAAGAAAATAGTTTAAAATAAAACGTTAGATGCACGATCTATTAGCGATCTTCTCTTCTCAGACTCCCGCTGGCTGCGTGGCTAAGGAGACTGGGTATGAGTGGGTTGTCGGGTGTTCGAATCTGAGGCTTGTCCGCATACTCTGTTTTTGCTATAGTTTCCAATGAGTTTTACTTGATAAATTTGTTTCAAGTTTGACGCGTGTTGACTAACTTGTTTGCGTTAACTAGCCGCAGTCTTATTATGAACTTGTGGTCTTGCCGTGTCAAACTTGTTGCAAGATTTCTGCAAAATAAAATTGGGTGCTTCATCTTGTTCATAGTTGAACTATATCAACTGAATGGAACGAAGTATACTGAAACAATCCCAATAACATTGAACTAAATAGAACCAACAATAAAAATGAAATTAATTGCTACATTTTCAATGCTATTTACAGATTTATTGCATTGCCATCTTTGAATGTGAAACGAATTTTTTTTATTCACAAAATTTATTTCATAATTTTGAAATGCAATATGTTTTTTGAAATTACGTCAGTATCATGTGTAAGATGTATTAAATATGAAAACAATAATACTAAAGTAATGAGTGTAGGGCTTAAAATAAACTGGCATACGATAACAGATATTGGCTTATTTTTTACATGGTATGTGTTGATAAAAAATAATATTTAACGAAGACAGGAGAAATTTTGAAATAAAATATCTTTTTCACAGAACGCATTTACGCTGGTTACACACACAGCGGATTTTTATCGCGCGGAAAATTTATCGCGCCGCCGTTCCAACAGTAGTGCACTGATGCAAGTTAGATCTTACACATTGAGCGGAAAAATAAACGCGCGGACTATTTACCGCGTGCGGTAGATATGCAGTCGCGGACTGCCACTATCGTCTGCGGAAGTTTTACCGTCGCCATCCAAGTACAGGCGCATGTGGTCAAATAAGAGCTTACACACAGGGCGGTATTTCTACCGCGTTTGTTTCGCTCAGTGTGATTTTCATCTTTGTTTATATAAGTTGGTTTGGAATCTATTGGGATTTTTTTTCTATTGCGAAGATGTCTGACCTTATAGATAATGAATTTTTAATTGCATTAATCCAAAAAAGGCATGTTTTGTGGAATAAAACGCTCGACATTTTTAAGGACAGAAACGCCTTGTTTCAGCCTGGAAATTCGCAGCGACTTTGTTGTATTGGAAGAAATAGGAAGAAATGATTTTGATAAGTTCATACTTTCTCACATATACGTACTAGAAAGTGTAAAAGTCATAAAAAAAGCGTTGAGATTCTCGAAGTGCCCCATTAGCACCAGAATATTAAAATATTTTACCTATATAAATATTTTAGTATATAATATAAATATTTTAATTATATATTTTTCCCTTATTTATACTACATAAAGAACACGCCAACATTATTCTGTTTAAGCAAAATATCAGATGCGATGAACAACTTTCGTTTTACAGAAAATTATACATATATATATAAACTTTTTTATAAATATTGACTTCGTAATCTAATAAGTAATTTAATTTGATTTGGGAAAATAAATAGCACATTATTGAAACTAGGTTGAATTATATTGTACAATATTGAACTCAATATTGAAGCAATATAAAAAAAACTCTTATAAGTAGTAATTCGAAATTCTGAAGCAATTGAAGAATTTCGTATCATCCTTCCTCAACTCTTCAAACAACGTATAGAAGGCTCCACCCCCCTCTTTTTTCATTAATTGGATGAACCCATATAAACAGATTTTTCTTTTCTTCTTTATTCGACGACGGAATAACAATAGAGCTAGAATTTGCTCACAGTTCATTTCAAACAGCACCAAGCAGTAAGTAATTTAAATAATTCAGTTAAGCTAAACTAAATTTATTTGATGATGCAACCACATTGCGTTTAGTCGATACAGTCAACAGCTGACTCATACGACGGAAATTTTACCGCCGTGTGTGTAGACGCTCGATTTTCGGTGAGCGGCGCGATAAAAATCCGCTGTGTGTGTAACCAGCGTACGGGTTATTGGTTAAATTCTTATTAAAACCTGACAATTAAAGACTTTCTAACCTGTAAAGGTGTTCAACTACGAAGATACATTTGATATTTAATTTTAATCTTTTTAGGTATACTAAGATTTTTAAAGATTACAATTAAATAATTAAATTTTGGAAATGCTGGTAGCTGAATTTTTGATATTTTGCTTACCTATAAAAATTTATGTTCGAGAATTACTACTTTTTACTAAATTTAACAGCTTCAGGTAATAAGCTGCATACATGCTTTGAATTATCGTACATTAAATGTTACGTTTCTATCCTTGCATGTTTAATAAAGTAATTTTGTTCCTAAATATTAAGATCATGCATAAAATCTGACTCTTCTGGAGACTATTAGTTATTCGTAAATTATAGTGTGATAAATGGCAAAAACTATGACAGTATAATCCTTAATTAATGAATCTTTCCCAGAATCCTGTTTTATTAGTTGAAAATAATTCAACAGTTTTATAATTAATGTAATTAGTACCAATTAATTTTTGTCTGTACCTTCAAAAAGTAACAAAGCAAGGTACCAAAAATAAATAAATATCCCCTCACAAAAGTTATAAGAGAGAAATCATTGCTTTTGTTTAAATTTAATAACAGAAAATCCATGTTAAAGGAAGGCTGAAATTTTAAGATCGGCTTTTCGATCGGATTTTCTTACATCTAAGTAGTAAATTTTAGAACTCTTGAGTAAGAGACTTTATAACACTTATGTACGAGAATGATCATTAATCGATTTATAGAATAATTAATTAATTTTGACTAAAAGATTTAATAAGCATCTTTAATACAATAATTTACAAACTATTTATGGGATAACTCCTTTAGGCTTAGTTCTCTGCTGACCGAATTTAAGGTATTACAAATAAACAAGTATCTCGTATCTTCTATCAAATTCTTAATTAAGTCGGTTTAGCATAGTTGTTAATGATGATGGTATAATGAGATAAAAACGTACAAAGCTACCAATACCAGGAAAACATTCTATAATATAAACGCGCACATTCCTCTAACGGCTCTACGCCTCAGGAATGTGGGGGTGGCTACGACCCACCGCACCATATTCCACACCTGCAGCGCGCGCGGGAACAAGGAAGGTTTTTTCCCTTAGAATTACAGGGGGGAGAGTGCCGAGGTGAATTTCCCTTATCTTTGAAAGAGAAAGATTGTTGGTAAACAATATGCATAGAGAAGATCTCATTGCAAGGAAACGAAGGTTAGCAAGAGAGAGATTTGCACAATGGAAGGCGAGACAAAGCCAAGATACATTAAACAGAATTGAAACAGCAAATTTTTAATTAATTAGAATTCATTTATTTTTCCACTTTCCTTTCGTTTTCCTTAAAAGTATTCTTTCTTTTTCGTACTTAATTTTGGAATTGAATATTTATATATTTTGCAAAACGAAAGTCGGTGTCAATTGATTCATCTTTTTATTTTTCACGTTTTTACTTTCTCGTATACGAAGTATACAAAGAGAAAGTATTGTAATCGTCAAAAAATTCGAACTCGAGATTTTGACGAATCTCCACGTTTTAGACCACTCTGAGTCCGAAGAACACAATTTTCGAATTATGTCTGTCTGTCTTTGAACACGATAACTCGAAAACTATTAGAGCTACGGGGATGAAATTTGGTATGTGATCTTTGAACATAATTTATAGGTTTCTATCAAATTTCGGACAAAATCTGTCTACGGGAAGTCTGCCTGTCTGTCTGTCCGCGGTCATGTGAACACTATAACTCAAAAACTTGAATAGCTAGATGGATAAAATTTGGTATACAGTTTTATCATCATAAATGTAGGTCCGTATCAAAGTTTGGACCAAATCCGTAGAAGGCTTGACTATCTATCGGACTGTATAATCGCATAATTTTAAAACCCGAGAACGGTTAGAGTTAGAGGGATGAAATTTGGTGATCTTTACACAAGATTTTTAAGTTTCTATCAAATTTTGGACAAAAACCTTCCACGGGAAGTCTGTTTTTTCCCCCAAAGTTACTGTTTCTGTGTATTTTTGTTCCCTGTAATTGCTACAGTTATTAATGATCCGAAAGATTTAAAGTTTTTTAATAAAGCGTCTTGAGATAATCATCTATACACTAGGTGCTCAATCTAATCTTGACCCAATAGCTAATTTCTAAACCGATAGGACAGGCATATATTGCCAGCTGGGGAAATGCGCTAAATGATGCAGAGAATTATATTTTATGCTGTTTGACTCAATAAAATGTAATGCTATAAAAATTACTATATCTAATTTTTATACAGTTCTCCCGGTCTTAAGTCATATTTGGTAAAAATATTTTTAACACACTAACATTTTAAGCAAAACAAAGTTCCATTCTTATGCAACTAAAACTAACGAGTTATGAAGCTTTGAATATCACTACTTTTGACGACCATTTAAATGGCCACCTTGAGAAAGATACGGCAATCAACGGCGACTCGATGGATTGGCCAAAACTAATCACATTCAAAGCTCATCTCGGATTTTAGTCGCAAAAGAGTGGAACTTTGCAATTGAATTGTCAAGAATTCTTTACTGAGTATAATTTATTAAATTTTGGCAGTAGATTTTTAGAACATTTATTGATTCAAGTAATATAAAATGTGTACTTCATTTAAGGCATTTATCTATATGGAGGTATATGCCCATATCTCTCAAACATCAAATTTATAAAGAATGGATTTTAATATTTGTTTTTTGGAATGCTTTTTATGGATCCACTGCTGCTTAATAGATCGTATTTACCATGAATGCCGCTACTTTATAATGAATATTTCTGAAGTGTATCAGAAAATGACAATTAAATAACTCGCATCTCATTAAAATCTGTCAATTATTTATCTTTTTTCGGCTATAAGACAACATTTAACTCGACTAAATCATTCAGAAATTCATATAAATCAAGAAATGTTTCTGAGTACTTTTCATGAATTTGCGTCGAAAAAGTTTATCGAACCGCATGCAGTATCGAAACATTATTTATTTATTTGCTTGCAAAAGTCATTTAATCGTTTGCTCATTTATAAATAGCTTCGAACCATTTTTAAATCCAGGATTATTTCTTCCAATGCTTTCGCGATAGTATCTGCAACAAGATCGAAAGTATTTTCTTGGTAAAATATCTATTTCCTCCCCGACTTCGAAAGTGTATACCATCTGTCGTTCTTCGAATGCTCCCAAGAGGTGAACCCCAACAAAAAGATTGTCCCCGATCGAACGCATCCCGGTAATACATTCAGCCAGAAACCTTTTCGAAAACTCCGTGTTTGTTCTGATGCCATCTTCTTTCCTCGAAATCTGTACACATTTTTTTGCTATCTATCCACCCGAACAGCAGCGGCACGATCGGCAGAACTCATCATCGGCAAAGTCACGTGGTGTACCAAAGTGCTTCCGGTTCTTCGCATACAAAAGGCGGAAGTGATGTTGATAGATGACCGTAATATTGCCAAATCCTCGCAATGAGATTTTTCATCCGAGGTTGATGCTGCGGCTTGGTAGGTAGCACGCTGGGGGCCACGGGAAGAAGAAGAAGAACCGAAGGGGAAAATGAAGAAAATATTCGGCTTCGCAAGACCCGCTCCACTCCATATTTACTCACGCGCGAGGGCCCGTATGCGCTGTTTATCCTATCTATCAAAATGAGATTTCTCGGAAATGGCAAGGTGTTCACGAACACTTCATAAAGCTGCTGGAAAATTCAAAAGCGGGAAGACATGGGTTCGGAGTTTTATATGGAGGTGGAATTTAGTCGTATGTGTGAAGGGCGTGTTGTCAAAATACATAACAATGGCCAACGTGGCGAAAAATGTTATATCGAGTTTTCGATATTTAAATGCTTAGTAGAGAATATTAAAATATGAGTTTGTGTTGTTGAGGTGCGTAAGTCTAGTTTGCCGTGTATATACAAAAGTGATTCAGTAATTCCTTACATATTGTTTTCTATTATTTATTATCATTTGGAAATGTATCATAGCAACTTATGATCCATTTATTCAAAAAGTTGCAAAAAATTATTATGTCGAAATTAATAAAATATAGCAATATTCTTATAATTCTGTTTAATAATTCAAGCTTCATGATTTTTAGTTACTGGTTTACTGGCAGTTATAAATTAAAGTAAAATATTCTACCCTATAATACCACTCCAGTATATCTGCAAAATTATTTTTTTCCATATATCATTTTTCTGACATAAGCACGTTTTATAAAGTGCAATGGCATTCGAAACAATTATAATAATTATACTTATTTTAATTATTAAAAAGATTTCTTTGTTTGGCAACTTCTACCGAAGACTCACTGGTTTCGTCAATTCTCCGAATAGGGTTATTATTATACGAAATTATAACTGGAAAGCATTTAACCCTCTGACAGCAAGCGAGGGGGTTCCGGGCTGTCTAAAAATTTCCCCTTAACAGCAAGGAAGGCCGGTCTGAGGCGGTTGGTTTCTTTTGAAGGGGAGGTGAGGTTTTGAGATCGCTTAGGAGATAAGCAAGGTAGAAGGGTCCAATCATCATTGAAAACCACAGCCCATTTCCGTGTGCCTTAAGGGAAAGTTATATCAGGGATGGCGTAAATGATCACCCAGGTTGGGAGAGTCAAATTCATGTTGCTTCCTCCCCCAAAGTCCCAGTCTTAAAGGAGATAGTAGAAAAAACTAGCATAGGTGTTAAAGAGTTAAACTATGAAGATAAGGGAAATAATAAGTTGGAAGAACATATCAAACTATTTCATATTAATGTTGTTAGGATGCTTTACTATTACAGATTTCAGAAATCTTCTTGATGCTTCATATTATTTTGAAAGAAACAAAAGCTGTTTAAATGATGCAAAGGAAGCGAAGAAAAGTTCATATATTGAGAAGATGAATGCTAAAATGATTACTGTCAATTTATGGCCATTTGTAAGAATTTTATTTAGTTTTAATAGAAATGAATCTGTCCGTCCATTTTTTACAAACAAAAAGAGAATCACAAGAAGCAATGATAAAATCTCACAGATATATACCTTCCACTAAAAATCATCAATTTTTTTCTAAGACAGCCACATTATTTGCCATCTTCATAGCATATCGTGTACCGATTTATTCCATCCGCTACAACCTTCCTACCATTAAACTTTAAATGGTAGAAAGGAGGTCAGTAGTCAAAATTCAATTTTAGAGATCTGACGGTTTCTGTATCTTCAGAACCTCCCCGTTCATAAGGACACAGTCAAAAATAATTATGTTCTGAAAGTGTTAAAATAGCGTACTGTCATAAAGAACACGCTAGTGCACAAATTTTATAAACCCAAACATATCAAAAAGAGAATGAAAAATCGATTATCAAATTAGGTTTTCACAAACATGAAAAAAGCAGAGTTAAACCAGCGGCAGTGGTCTCCCCCAAACTTTCTCGTATACTTCCCAAAAAGGTGCTGTTTCCCCTCCTCCCCCCGCGTGGATAAAGAAAATCGTACCTATTGTAAGAATCCAATGGCTATCAGAAGGTTTTTCATTGTAGATTATAGTGTTTGTAAAATATTTAGGTAAAGAATCAAATTCAAAGAGATGTTTACGGATTAAAACGAATCTATCACACACTGCTAGGTTCCACTCCTGCCGGTTCAAGGACAAAATGACGTAATTCGCTCAATAGCTTCCGCATGTACAGATTGCTACCAGTACGCATGCGCATGGAGAATCAGATTAGAAAAATTAATTATGCAATTTGAACGCCTTTTTTTAACCGGTTGACATAAAAATTGGACGGAAATCTACAATTAAGGTAAGAAGGCCGCATATCAAATTTTATTTTTCTAAGTAATTTTGTTAAGAAGTTATTGTGATTAAAAATATGTTATTATACAGACAGACAGATAATCAACTCTTCGACGGATTTGGCCCAAAACTAGATACGGACCTACATTCTCGGTGATAAAACTGTGCACAAAATTTTATCCATCTAGCTATTCAAGTGTTTGAATTATAGTGTTCACATGAACGCTGACATACAGACTTCCCGCAGACAGATTTTGTCTAAAATTTGATAGAAACTTACAAATTATGTGTAAAGATTACATACCAAATTTCATCTTGTATCTCTAATAGTTTTCGAGGTATCGTGTTCTCAGACACATATAATTCTAAAATTGTGTTTTTCAATCTCAGGGAGGTCTAAAACGTAGAGATTCGTCAAAATCTCGAGTTCGAATTTTTTGACGATTACAATTCTTTCTCTTTGTATAGCTTCATATACTAGAAAGTGAAAAAAGGATTGGCATCAACTGCGAAGATAAGGTGTTAGTGGTCCAACAATAAGGATTTGAGAATTTCGTCGGCGTTTAAATGTTGAAAGCCTTCTTTTCTACTTGAATTGGCAAAGTCGGCATGAACATTTATCGCATGATTGGTCACGTGAATTGACTTCAGTAATTTACAATCAAGTCCAAAATAAAAAAACAACAACAAAATGAAAGCAATGATGTGGAACCATAAAAAGTTTACTATTTTTTTACACACCTTTATTTAACTTGACTTGTTTCATGTTTGTAAAAGTTCGAAGTCTGTGTCCAAATTTTGACACTCTTCCTCATGTGCTACATGCATGAAATTTTGTACAGTTGTGGGTTAATCCTTTGCTGCGCAAAGCATCATTTTTGCTCAAATATTATGAAACAACATCATGAAAGGGTTTAATTTATTGTCTAGACATATAATCTACAATTTTTTTTAAAAAACTTAATTCATTCCGAGGAGGGTCGTCCCCCTTTGGGGTCACCCCCCTCATATGAGAACCCCCTTAGATACAGCCACCTTGATACACTCAAAATATATTGTTGAATCCTGCAGAAAATCATAAATTAAAACTTCAAGAATATTGGAGTAAAATTTTCGAGTTAATTTGCTAAAATTGTAAACGTCCAGAAATGAAAAAAGTTATTATCTCTGAGTTAAGGAATTTTCCCAAACTTTATCTCTAATAATTCCTATTCCGAAACGAAATTTCAAGAGACTGCTATATACATTCTAAAAGGAGAACTGTTAGCCCTATCCTAAATCTATTATTTTACATTTATAGTTCAATTTAACGGTTGTGAAGTGAATGAAATTATATGTGCCATCAGCTGGCACACTGCTCCTCAAAGGGTGAATATTTTCTGAACGTAATATTTTGATTTTTTTTTTTATTTCAGAACTTAAAATTTGATTTAAAAACTTTAAAATGCTTATAATAATGAAACATAGATTAAAGTATAAACAATAGAAAATATTAAAATTAAAATTTCTACTTTAGTAGACTTAAAAAGTGTTTTTAAAAATTCCTTTTATTAAATTCTGCTTTCATTTCCGACTAAACTTAGATGTATATTGAGTGCAAACTTTTACAATACAATAGATAAATGAATACAAAGAAAACAAAAATACAGAAGAAACAGAAGAAGTGAACGATAGCGGTAACAATATACCTTTTGCGCGCCAACGCAGTAGCATCCAGTAATTGCATCAACAATATTGTCCAAATTAGCTAACGAATTACTATAGAATTAAACAACAAAAATCATGCTTTAATAA
>BGPR01001763.1:185554-223253 GCA_013235015.1 Araneus ventricosus
CTAACGAATTACTATAGAATTAAACAACAAAAATCATGCTTTAATAATTAAAGCACATTAAAAGAAAATAATTAGAATGGAAGAAATGGATGAAAAATTCGAATGGCGAACGTTTTCAAAGGCCACTCGCCATCGGAGTTCTGATTTGGATAAATTTTCTGTCAAGGGAATGACTACATAGTCAAACATTATTCCCTCTTACTATACAATGCTCTTTTTTTACTATACAATGCTGCCCTGCAGATATTCACTTGCAAAGGTTCTATGAGTTATTTTCACCATCGAGAACAATTGATCTATTTTTCGAGGATTCTATATCTGCAAAGCTTTAAAGGAAATCTAAGTTATAAGTCTGAAGTTATCAGAATGTTGAATATAAACCACATCCCTTACTCTCTCTAATAAAGCGAAAGATTTGCAGTCAAAAAATCGTTCTTCCCTTTTAATGGCTGCACTACAGAATTGAATTCCAGACCCATTTTTCCTATTTTTACTTTATAGACGCCAAACCGCTTTACTTTTACCAGAATCTTTCATGAAGGGAAAACCTCGTGTAAACACTATTGTGCAACGGATCCTACGTATGTATAAACCACTTACAACAAATAAAAATGCATTCTATATTCCGTAGCATATTCTTTTGAGTCACCATCCAGGAAAGTGGCTTGAATAACGCATTATGATGATTCATGGAATATATCTGCTTTCTATTCAGAATGTTCCAGAAAGAAATGGTATCCTTCCGTTTCTGCAGATGCCAAATATGTATTCAGTAGTGCCGAGCAGAATTCCTTACTTATTTTTTTTATCTGGAAATTTTTTCTTACCTGCTCCAAGAAATGAAATATACCGGCGAATGGTATATTAGTTTTCGAAGTTGTTTGCGAGAGTTTGAAATATTTTTCCAGAACTTTCTTCCTTAGACTTCTTCTGTTGCATAAAACTGAGAAGTCTGTGTGTAAGGTACTATAAGAAAATTGGTTGATAAAATGATATTCCACAATTGCATATGTAATCATTTTTGTAAGAAACGTTGTCAGTAATCTTTGTCCTAAGTGATGAATCAATCTTACAAATTGGTCTAAAGAAAGTAATAAAATAAAAAATATTTAAAAAAGAGCTTTTCTTTTATTTGTGTACTAAAAAAAGTAGAAAACGATATTTTTTAATCAAAAATATAAACGTCTAAACATAATCGTAAAAGCGTGAGGCCCTGATATAAAGCCACTTTAAGAAAATTGGTAGATAAAATGATATTCCACAATTGAATATGTAATCATGTTTGTAAGGAAGGTTATCAGTAATTTTTGACCTTAGTGATGAATAAATCTTACAAATTATTCTAAAGAAAGTAATAAAATAAAAAAATATTTTAAAAACTTGCTTTTTTTATTTGTGTACTAAAAAAAGTAGAAATCGATATTTTTTAATCAAAAATTTGAACGTCTAAATATAATCTCAAAAGCGTGAGGCCCTGATATAAGGCCACTGTAAGAAAATTGGTTGATAAAATGATATTCCACAATTGAATATGTAATCATTTTTGTAAGAAAAGTTATCAGTAATCTTTGTCCTTAGTGATGAATCAATCTTACAAATTGATCTAAAGAAAGTAATAAAAATAAAAAAAAATATTTAAAAAACATGCTTTTTTATTTGTGTACTAAAATAGTAGAAAATGATATTTTTTAACACACATATGGAGGTCTAAACATAATCGTTAAAGCCTGAGGCCCTAATATAAAGCCATTGTAAGAAAATTGGCTGCTAGAACGCTATTGTATATGCAAAGGCATAAACAATCAACATGATTGCATATGCAAAGGCATATGCAATCATGTTTGTAAGAAAGGCTATCAGAAGTTTTTATCTTAAATTATCAATCTATCTTATTTATTGATATAAAAAATTTAAAATAATGAAAAAAATTGAGAATAACGTTTTTATTGGTGTACTTTAAAAGTAGAAAATTAACTTTTTTTTTATCAAAAGTATAAACGTCTAAACAGAATCATAAAAGCATGAGGCACTGATATATTGTAAGTGAAGTGGAATTTTAATCACGTTTATGATATTTAATCACGTTCATGATACTAATAAATATTTTGGAATTTTCTTTCTTCTTTTTCTTTCTGATATTATTTGTGGCTTAATTAGTGCACTAAAGTATACTACTACTGGTGTTTTTGTATGTGCACTAAAAAGTAGAAAATGATTGTTATCATAAAAATATGGACGTCTAAACAAAATCGCAAAAGCATGAGGCACTGATATAAGTACTTTAAGCAATGTGGAATTGTAATCACATTATCACATATTTAATTTCACAAATGCTTGAAATATTTTTTCTTTCTTTTGATATCTTGTGGTTTAATTAAGTGACCACAATGTACACACTAATGTTTTGTTAGAGAGCACTTAAAACCATAGAAAATTATTCTTATTATCAAAAAAATATGAACAAACAAACAAAATGAAAGCGTAGAGGCACTGATATAAATATTTTAAGCAATGCGGAATTGCAATCACATTATTAATATATTTAAATTTCTAATAAATGCTTTGAAATATTTTTTCTTCTTTGATTTCTTGTATTGCTTAATTAAATTAAAGTGTACAACTACTGGTATGTTTTGTTATGACCAAAGGTAGAAAATTATTGTTATTATCAAAAATTTGAAGTCTAAACAAAATCAAAGTAATGTAGAGCTACTGATAAAAATACCTTTAAAGCAATGGGAATTTTAATCAGTTATAGTATACTATTTAAATTTAATAAATAACGAATTCTCACTTTCTTTCTAATAATCACTGTGGTCTTAATTTGTCTTAATTGCTTTAGTTGCTTTCATTGAATTTTTTGCTGTCCATCTTATTTAACTTAGCAATACAATAAGAAGCCAGTTTCTAAAAAAGACATGTCTATTCTTATTATTAAATTAAAATGAATCTATAAATAAGCAATTAAGTTCTGAAAATTCGAATTAATTTTCCTTGGAAACATACAAATGTACAAAATTTCAGAGCTTTAAGGAAGGATGTGAAAAATGATTCATTAAAATTCTAAACACGACAAACAACAAAATCGAGTTAAATAAAATCGTTTAATAAATCTAAAAACAACAACAAAAAATAATTCAAGAAGTGCAACATATTTTCATTTATAATGTGCAAATATGCTTTATTCACTGCAAAAATCTTGAAACACAAAAAGGTTAGAGCAAACTAATACAGAATATTCATATTGAACAAACATGAAACAAATCAGTTTAAATCAAAAGCATCGATAAGGTTCTAGGAAAGAAAACAAAAGAATTCGAAGAAATGTACAAGCATTTTTCATTTATGATACAAACATGATTTATTCATACAAAAAAAATTATCTGAAATGAAAAAAATATTTTTGTTTGAAACACTTGATTTTCTTGGGAATATTATAAGATTCTTTAAAAATATGGGAAAAATTTAAAACCAGAATGAAATTCAAAAATCTGAACAAATTCGTAAGATTTTCATAAAAAACATTTCCCCTATTAAATCT
Organism: Araneus ventricosus; assembly: GCA_013235015.1. Lineage (NCBI taxonomy): Eukaryota > Metazoa > Arthropoda > Arachnida > Araneae > Araneidae > Araneus > Araneus ventricosus. The sequence continues at coordinate 189,096 of BGPR01001763.1, forward strand.
GAGAAATGAAAAAAGTTCGTTACATTTAGTATTTTTTGAAACAAATAGTACTTAAGAGTTGTTTTAAGTTCTTTAAGATTCTAAACTAAAAACTGCAAGGTTTAAATTGTAAAACAAAACTATTTAGAAAAGAAACACTAGATTAAATAAATAAAAAGTCCCAGAAAATTGTACATTAGTTTATAAACTTTAATTCTTGAACTTTTTTCGTTTCAATATCGAAGCCAGAAGATTTAAAATTCTTTGTATTTTGTTTTACTCTCTCCGGTATTAAAACTATTTTTTGAAGGTTGTTTTCTTTCATGTGCCATAGTCTTTCCGTTTTTTCGTTAGATTTAGGGCAATTCAGTTCCAAACGCAGGCATAAAATCAACAGAACATAAAGATAAACCGAAAATGAAAAATAACGGAAAAATAAGAAAAAGATTTGTTTTGAAAAAGAATCTTAAAGTTAACATAAATAAAATTTTCGATTATTACTTTTTAAAGAAAATAAATAGGAAAAAATTTCTTGCTTTTCTACTTACTTGTTTCGTTCGTGTCCTTTTGTAATCATCAACTATAATCATTACTTCCTAATTTCATTTTATTGAAACAACGACGTAGCTGTAAAATTCGTTAATATTTGTTGTTTTCTAGTTCCAAAATCTAGTAATTCTGTTTTGCGATTCCTCGAACGAATATTTTCTGGAAGCTTAAACCAATTACGAAGAAAAATTTTACATAATAAATGCAAAAAGATAATATCTTATTATATTTGATTTTAAACATTGAAACACTCGAGAAAAATATTTCTTCTAAAGAACTTCAAAATGGACAATTTTAAAAATAAAAAAAATATTCTTATTTCCATGTCGGATTAAAATTTGTTTATATCCAATTAATTATTTTTTCAGTTTTTAATGTCATACAAATATCTTTCACATCTTATTTCCCCATTTCTGTCAAAACCATTATAATTTATTTATGACTAGTAGTACGCGTACGGTGTTGTCCGTGGCATAATGAATTCAACAAAATATAACAGCGGGAGTGGCCTTCCCTAAACTTTCTCGTATACTTCCCCAAAAAGGTGCTGTTTCCCCTCCTCCCGATTGGATAAAAAAATTCGAACCTACTGTAACCCAGAATTCAATGACTATCAGAAGGTTTTTCAATGTAGATTATAGTGATTGTAAAATATTTAGGTAAAGAATCAAATTCAAAGAGATGCGTATCCATTTTCCACTCAAAGACAAAGTGGCGTATCCTTCCCAAAGCACATTGATTACTAAAAGAGATTGCTACCAGTACGCATGCGCATGGTGATAAAGAATTGGTTTCAAAAGTAAACAAGTATGCGATTATGCAGACCGACAGAGTGTCCACCCGTTGACGGATTTGGCCCAACGTTTTATACGGAACTACATTCCTGATGATAAAACTGTATATCAAATTTTATCTATAAACCTATTCAAGTTTGTGAGTTATCGCGTTCACATTAGCACGGATATAAAGACAGACAGACTTCCTATGGGCGGATTTTGTCCAAAATTTGATAGAAATCTGCAAATTGTGTGTAAAGATCACATACCATATTTCATCCTCGTAGCTCTAATAGTTTTCGAGTTATCGTGTTCACTGACACACAGGCAGACATAATTCCAAAATTGTGTTTTTCGGTCTCAGGGAAGTCTAAAACATCGAGATACGTCAAAATCTCGAGATCGAATTTTTTGACGATTGCAATACTTTCTCATTGTGTACTTCGGATACGAGAAAGTAAAAAGGCCCAAAGTTTTGAAAACGAATATGCGCGACTATCAAACGTATAAAACAAATAAATCAAATGATTCTTGGATCATTAAAATGAAGTAATTAAGATTAGGTGACGCAATAAAAATGATCGAGAGTATGGCGTGGTACCGCCAGCCAATCGGATAAGTAGAAATACATTCTGGGAACTGAGGTCGGACGAAAGCTTCATCGATTCGGATATGCGAGAGAAAATGTTTTGAACTGATCAATAAAAAAATTCATAGAAAATCGGAGAAAATGATATTTTAACCATTCTTGTTTTATGATACTCCCCTTTTGTTTCTTGTATATTATCCCAGATTTTTAGATTTGTATTTTTGTGACCTTTTTCATCTCTCTGCCTTCGCCTTTATTTGCTAGGCAGTTAAGGAGCGTCTTCCGATGTCTCTTCCACTTCATGTCCGCTACACTGTTTAAATAACCAAAAGGTTATAGTCGCAGGGGCATGAAGTGTTGTTCTGTTCTGTTTTACGGCCCAAATTATTTTAATAGAATCAAAGTTATGACACTGGTTCGATCTCAGTACCGGTCCAAATTTGGTACATCTCCCCTATTTCTATTTATTTGGAAAGCGAAATGTTGTCCAAGTTTGATGCTTTTACCTGTACTTTTACAATAAATACTGACTTTGGCTTTTATATTTCAATTCTTGCAGATAATACTTTATTTAATATGCACCATGAGAATCAACCTTTATTGGGAATGCTCTCTACAGTACAGCGTTTAATTATTGAGATCTACATAATTAATTATGAAAGAGATCTTTGCTGAGAGATTCCCAGAAGCCTGTGAAATCATTTTCTTAAAACATTTATACATATTTTTGTCATAGAAACCATCATTTTGAACAAGATATCAACTCATTTCCAAAGCCATTACAGCTCTCTCTAAAGTTAGTACAAAAAATATCAGAAATACTTCGAACTCCTTTGAGAAAGCAACTGAAAGACGAGATTATAAATATTATATTTTGTTCCCATGATATATTTTTCTGTCATTAATTGTTAGATTTAAGTTCGATATAGCTCGTTGGACTCCTATCTAACCTGAGAGATTTTTATTCACGTAAAAAACATCCACATGAAATCGGCAATCAAGAAAAATGATGGGATGGTTGCACATTGTGACAGTATCTCATAGAGCAAGATTCAACCACACCTCAGAGGGCTCTTTTAATGTTAAGCTATTAAGCATGTCAAATTACTCATTACACTGCTCTCAATCTTAACTGTACCTCAGGGTATTCAATATTCATACTAGTATGGTCGTCAGAACTGATGAATGGAGTTTCGAAATTTTGAAGAAACCCAAAGAGAGAGCGTTTGCAATGTTGTTGCACAGTGCATTTATTAAAGAAGATACTCAAAAAGGATATTCAAATTTTTCATGCTTTAAAATGGAATCTAGCGCATGAGTTTTATGTCATCGTAAAAATTAAAGGGAAAGGTCTGAGAATGACTGCTTTCTATTAAATTCTCAGAAAGAAGAGAATATCATCCTTACATTCTGCATTTATGACCATAATTCCAAATAAGTTATAACTTAGCCCCTTCCTTAATAATTTTTTTTCTAACCCATTATTTACCATTGTCGATTTTTGGAACGCTTGTTTCTTTTTTTCTTCTGAAGATTAGAATTCTTAGTTTTGAATGTTTCATTTAAATGTTGAACTCGCTGTTATAAAAGTTACAAATCCAACAAATTAATTTTTCTTACTAAAAAGGTAACTAATTCTATTTAAAAATTAATTAATCAGTTCTAATTAAAAAATTTCAGAAATAGTGTTTCTTTTCATATTTCATTCATGTTATCATATTGATGTGAATTTTTTTGAAAAAGTGAAATAATAGAGTTTTGGCATATAATAGGTTAAAAGCAACGCTTCTTTTGGTGCCAACAGAATGTTTTCTTCAGTTTTTTATTTCTATCAATCTGTTATATTGCAAGGAAAATAAAATGTTATTAAGTGCCGAAGTATATCTAAAACCTCGAAGAATGCTCCCTTTAGTGTTTTTTCACCTTCTTAGAAATTGGGATAGCTGAATCGTTCTTACTATACAGGCCGTTAGCTGCTCATCCTTACTGAATTGAAGTTTTCATTGAGAGATATGGCATTTATTAATACGAAAAGACTTCGTAGAAATGGTTCTTCTTAAATGTCTTAATCATTCGTTGATTTTTTGTTAAATGTAACTCTTATATCTGTTAATATTGAAAAAAAAGGTTTACAGTTCTATTTTTAGTTACGCTTTTGTAAAAGCTTCGATCTTCGATTTCATACATGCGTCCAGTGGCAAATACAGGGGGCTATAGGGCTGCATCCCCCCCAGAGCTAAGCCAGATTTCTTGATTTTGTTTAAAATCACTACAACTGTTAGTTCTTAATTTCCCTTTAAAAAAATATATAAAATGTGATAACATTGCTTTCTGGCTTGACAGGCTCGAAAAGTTTCCTACTTTTCTAGTCATTCCACTTGTACTTGTAACGTTGACGCGGTCATGACATTTTTTGCCAGTTATTTCATTGTATTTTTTATTAAACTATCGAAAGTATTGTAATGTTCTTTATGACTCTTATTGTCAGGTGAATAATGTCTTTTGAGTTAAAGTGTTTTGTTTTGGTTTACATAAGTCGTGAGGTTTGACTTTCGTCAAGACGATACAAAAGTTTTATGACTTCAAACCCCCACCCGAACCAAATCCTGGATTCGCCATTGCATGGGTCATAAGTTTTATAAATACACCAAGGATGAAACTCAATGAAGGGAAATTTAATTGGACATAGTAACAATATATTTAGGAAGCAACTTTAAGTACTAATACAATTGCAAGCTGTTTTAGCAAAACCAAACAAAAACATTGCAATACCGCATTTTCTTAAAATAAGTAACTGCGTTACAGAGTCTGTTTGCACATTTTCAGAAGATTTTTATGGTATTTACAAAACTATTTTATATAGTTGTTGTGTTTTAAATGTTCAGTTTGATAACTCTTATTCTTAACAATCTTCCTACATCTAACTTCCATGACAACAATGCTTTTGTAGGTATTTTGTTCCATCCCTCTTGAACAGGTTTCCAAAATCCACAAAGGGTTGTAGGTCGTTATTTGGGCGATGCGCATATTAAAAGTTCGAAAGCGCAAATCAGAATTTAGCAGGAATATCAGAGAAAGATACACTCTTAATATCCATATCTTTTTCTATTTTTCCAGGAAATTATCAGTGGATTGTGATGTGCGGCTAATTACTTTGTCTTGATGCAGTTCTATTAATTGATAGCATTTTGGATAAAGATATGTTATTTCACATTTGGATATTGGGGATAAAATATATTCCCGACTGTATCTGGAATTGATCTTAACCTTTTTCTCCACTCTCTTTACTTTTATTTTGCAATTATATAAAAAAAACAATCATAAATCTCTTAGAAAACCTTTCTTTAGATTCTTTAAACAATGTTTTAAGATTCTTTCTGTAATTTTATGACAATAAATTGATCTTTAATTCTTCCATTTCTTTAAATAGACCCAAGCTTCATCGATTTTAACAGCATTTTTCCATTTTTCTCCTAAAAAATGCTTTTCATAAAGAATTGTACTGCGTGTTCTATGTTCAGAGATATTACGTGGAGAAAGACGATGATTGTTGCATTTTAGGGCCTTTCTTAGTTTCAGTGTTAATAATTTTAATTTCATCTGAAGCCGAGCACTTGAGTGAATTTGCAACAAACCTTTGACAGGGAGGATATTCTTTTATTATTAAATATTTCATTTTTGTGATCCCCGAAAAACTATGTTTTTTTCAATTCATTACTTATTTGGAAAAATTTTTGAGCTTGAAGCCAGACTTAGGAGACTTTACCCTTTCTTATTAAAAATGTTACCTATCGTGACTTTCGATATCGAAAAGCCATTGTTTTCACAGCGTTTTTCAATAACTGAATAACTCCCTTCGGAATGAGAAAAAAACGTAGCCTTCCGTGCATCGCTTTTGAAAGCCCCATTTTACATGTAAAAAAAATTTAGATAAAAGATAACAATTTGTAGTTTCAAAAATGTAACTGTTCTGAAAATAATATTTCCACTCAGACGAATTTTTCCTACAGCGAAACAAAATCGTACACAAAATGTGGGAAAAGCCTCTGTATAAGTAGTCTGTTGTCCACTGGATTGCAATTGGTTCGATTTTGTACATCAAATTATACTCATTTATCTATAGTTTCTGACACTAAACCCATATTCACAAAATAATTATTGGTTCCTGATTTCATAAACAGTATGTTCAATATAAAATGAACGAATTACTTTTCAGAATATCTATGCATATTAAAATCTATTACTCTCATTAACGAATTTTTCAACGAGCTCTACGCTTTAACTCCAGCATTTTGCATTTGTCTGTCTGTAAGTTTGTTACACGATTACCACCAAATGCGCTATTCTATTTCCTTCAAGTTTGGCAGAAATATTTGTTGAAGCAATAGAAAACGATGTATATATTTTATTTCTATTTATTTTGATTCCATAATAAAATAGTTATTTTAATTATATATAATTATGAATATTATCAATTTAATTGGTAATAAAAGAGTGAGTGGCAACATTAAGATTATGACATCAGAGTTGTAAATCAACACACTTATCGCTTTGTATCGTTATCCAAATTCCGCTAAATAAGGAATATCTATTTTATAATCTTTGGCTATCTTTTAGTTCTAAATTTATAATTAAACTCATTCACCATCTAAATAATTTCTTTTATACCTTATGAGCGGCAGTCGGCAATTTTAAGAACTTTCATAATTCGATTGAAATTGCTAAGCCTAAATGGAATTATCAGACGCTTCTCGCCAAGAAATACGGTCTCGCCAAGATAATTTCGCCTGCCTTATAAATCGTCTGATCTGCAACACAACGACAGCTTTTAGCTTATATAAATATTTTTGTCAAATTGTAATATTTCTCGCCAAGTTATTTTGAATTCCATCTTCTTATTTCTAACGCAGTGAGTTGGAAAAAATATTTTAATTCGATGCCTATTTAATAGTGACATTTTCTCTATGATTTTTTTAAATAACTTATTTAAGGATTGAATTTTCATCTGTGATTTTTTGGTGGCATCTTTCTCAAAATATTTCGATATGCCGCCTAAAGATGAGCGAAGTAAAAGAGCTAAAGATGTTTTGCTAATTCAGCAGATTGCGAACCATTTTATCCATATTGACTCTAAATTCGCATTTTAAGAATTGCACAAAATTTTTGTACAACAGTTTCTCTCCATGAAGGTCAAATTATTTTGTCCGTTGTCTCTACAAACAATGATATCTTCACAATGAATACCATTTGCTAAACTTTTAAAAAATGCGATGAGGAGAAAATCTTAGCTTAAATTTTTTTTTTTGGGGGGGAGAGGTCTACTGTTCACAGAATTACTGTTAAGAATAGTAGATATATGTTTCTACATTAAGTTTGTTTAGAGACGCATTCCCACTTACCAGATTAATTTAAATACTGCGCTTGAATTAAATTTTTGATGCGATCAAATCTTATACATAAAATAAAGAAGAAAACTATAATGCGATTGAGATATTTCCCCTATTTTTACTTTGAGCGTATCTTACCTTCATCTCTTTGTGTTCCTAATCCGTTTAAGAAGGAACTTACATATTTATAACCACAGCTAAAGATCGGAACTCCTACGCGACATTTCTAGAGCTAGAAAAAGATTTTCATTAATTATATAATTTTTTAAATCCTTAATTGGTTTTCAAGTAGCCGCACTCTCCGTTTTTAATTGTATTAGCAACACTAAGCTTATTATTTCAAGAAAGCCTCTTCTGATCCAAAAATGGCAAATGATATTATCATAAGTCTGATTTTCCCTGTAGGCTGAGTTTGAGAATATTTAATTTTTATTTCTTGGTGCTTTGTATTACATTGTTTAAACAGCGTATATTCATTCTTCAAATATTCATAGTGCAGAAATTTTACTAGAACATAATTAATACCTTATCTGTTTGCTTTAAATAGCAATATTCATAATAAATGCAGCTTGCAGAACAAGATTAAGCATTATGATATTTAATGGCTTGTTAGAGCGTTGAAATTTTTGTGGTAATAGAATCCATTCATATCATTTTAAAAAGAATTTATCTTCATTCAAGATGAATTATTTCATAATATGGTGCATTTCACAGTGCATGAACTAGGATAAAATTTCATGGAGTGTTAACATATTAGTCCTGAATTCTCTACAGATTAGCGGGGGCGCTGTGGTCGTGTGGCATGATCGCGGTCTCAAAATAAGATGGACACAGATTTAAGACCCAATTATTTCGTACATATGGGCCTGGTGCATGTTAAATTCATCATTGCAGATAAAACGCCTTAATGTTGGATTGACATAAGAGTATGGAGAGGAGGGTTATGGCTCTGATCTCTTCTACGTCATCTGACCATGGCTTATATTAAGGAGGCTCGTTCCAAAGTAGCCTTATATTGCTTCAAAAGGGGGTATAAGTATTGTTACGAAGCTGTAAATTTGTTTTCCTGACATACTAACCTTTTAACAAGAAAGAGAGTTTTAGTGGAAGCCAAACCAATGAACCTCAATCTTGGCGAAACATTTGGCGACTTTGGCGCCAAAACGAAGCTTCTAGAAAATTCAAGTGTTATGGTCCTATTTCTACTGGGAACGGAAATTCAGAGAACCTTCGAGAGATTTCTATGTGACGTTACATCCTGTCGGAAAAGATATAAAAAGCAAACTACTCAAACAAGGAATTAGTCATCTTTGGAGCATTGACCGCTGTGTAGACTGGTAAAGCTGATAGACTTTCAACGCTATATGAGCTGTTACTGACATTTATTAGTGATCTGCTGTCTACTTGTGTTATTAATTCATAAAAGTTCTGATTAGTGTTGCTAACTGTGCTATGTTTTGTTTTCAGAAATATTCGTGGGAAAAAGAGTCAATATTTTTTTTATTATCCTACTTGTGGGACTACATTCACGAACACCCGCCGGACGATTTTCGTTATACTATATTAATTCTGCATTAAAAGGCCATCGTATTGGCTGGATTTTTATTCATACGATGATTCGCATGCAGTCAATATAGGCAATGAGAGTGTTGACCAACTGGCAAAAGACGCGATACAACATGGGCAACCCTATTCACATACTAAGCTTCCTAAACCGCACATAAAAGGCCTCCTCCGGAAGAGGATGCTTGAGGACTGGCAAACCTCATGGAAGAATGGCGATAGAGGCAGGAAAATCTATAACATTATGCCCTCAGTTAGTCTCCGTCCCACTAACTGGATTAGAGAGGAGGTTATCTTCTTCTCTCAACATGGACTTTTCCTTGCCTACCTCAAAAGATTTCACCTGTCTAACAGGGATTATTGCAGTTGTGGCGGAATTGACACGGGACTTAACTAGGCCACGGAGTGTATTTATACAGTGTCTTCGCATATGAGGAAGCCAGCGCCAAACTTCGAACAAAAATGAAAAGGGTTGCCAATAACCTCGTCTCCAGGCATAAAATTCATGGGATTATCAAATTCATTAGCGAAAACAGAGATCTTTTCCGGTCTCCCTAGCCTTCAACTTTCCAGCGAGCTGAACTTAGTAGCTTAATTACCGGATATTCCCCCTTTCAAATAAAATAAAGGTATAACAACATGTAGAGAAAAGAAAACTTTATGAACTAATAGCGTAAAAGTGAAAATGCCTGTGCTGTACATAGTGTATATGTTTCCTTCTTTTTGTTTATTTTGTTTTCCTTAAATAAAATTCCCGTGTTTTGCCCATCAAACCGTTCAGTGACCGGTCTGGTCATGGGTACGGGGGTAAGAGACGGCGTTCTGTTCTGTGTATGGATGTTGCTAGATGCCTTTGCCTATGTCGGCAATTTTGTGGACTTAGAGAAAAGTATCATTTTACCAATTCTGAATTTCGCATAAGAAAGACCTGTATGTATAATGAAGAGCATGCTGAATAATATCCTTTACATCAGCAATATTCCTAGAGAGTTAGTTTTGCGGAGTATGATTTTCTATTTTAAAGTCAAGTGTTCCCTCTAAGACTAGAAGCATAAAAATTTAATTCATCTTTGCCGTTTCATTCAGAGAATGATCAATATTTTGATTGCATTCTGAATATAATTTGTTGAAATTAATTCGTGATAGTAAAATAGTAGTTTTAGCATGAAATTTCAAAAGATTTTTAAAGGATGGTAATATTGGGTTCATTTTGAATAAGAGCACTTAAATTCGCAGAAAGAATCCCAGATAGCATAGAAGGTTGCCATATCACTTTACATAGGCTGTCCGCGAAAGCACTTCCGCGCAAACCGTTCCGGAAACCATTGCCGCAAGGTTTAAATAGGAAAGATTTTTATGAACTACCTCACCAACAAGGTTTGAACGACAAGTCTGCGAGAGCATTTCCGCGCAAACCGTTTCGGAAACCATTCCCGGAAAATTGACGTAGGAAATCTTTTTATGAACCACGTGTCCCAATTTGCGTAGCCCCGTCCGGTATAGTGGTTATTGCGATTGCCTTCCAACACTATGAACGCGGGTTCGATCCCCGACTCGGAGGAATTTGAAGTTTTGTCACAATCTACAACAAAATCGTACAAGTAAGTTCAATTAAAAATTAGATTATTCAAATTAATTGAAATTAATAATTAAGCTTTGTTTAATTAAGATTCATAATTGATCTAATTAGTTGACGTTCTAGACAACTCTAATTGAACTAAGATAACATCAGAAGAAGGGGGATAAAAAAGGGGGCTGTAGCCGTACTCCTCTGTAGAAGTACGGCTTCGGAGGGGGGTTCTACTTTGTCCGCCGAAGGAGGGCTCTTAACAACCTCCTGAAAGGCATGAAACAAGCTTGTGTAATAAAAGCTTGGGGAAAATCTTACTGGAAACCTTACAGAAAACATTGTTTCTTGTTGACTAGCGAACCTTTCCGCTACCTTGACGAAAGGTTCAACCCTTGTCATATAAATATCTGCAACAACTCTTTAGCCTTGCTGAGGACCAGGTTTCCCACACCTTTTAGACAATCTTTCTTTGATATCTGGAGATAAATTTTCAAAAGTATATTATAGATCAGACTGCTTGACAGTAAGAACCTAATCACGGCACTCATTTAACATTTAAATAAAACTAGCAGCATCTACTCGGTCCCCTCTTCGCGGCTCAAAAATACTGCTTTTTAAATTTTTAAATGTAGCATATAGATTAGTGGCAATGGCTATAAAATGAAAAAAAAACATTTGAGTTCTAATATTGTCCACAATTTTGTCACGAATTTCAGCGTAAATGTTTTCACATCCATAATAATAGTATGATATCGCGCTAAATACACAGTTTCCATCATCTACAATAGGTATTTTACAATTTTCTTGAGGCATCATGTTAATTGAAGCCAAAATATTATTTTAAACTTGCACAATAAAAGCGGAGCATTCTGATATGTTGAAAATGCTGGTAAGTGATGAGCTAAATTGGTGAAATCAGTCCATTTCTTGAGGCTGCGAGACTCTCTGTCAAAGTTTTATTTTCTAATATCTCTCGAAAATGGTGGGTTTTGGGTACAGATTATCATTAATGACATATCTAGGGATAGCAACCTTTCATTTGGAATAGAAATTTTCAAAATCGGTCCAATGGTTGGAACTAGGGGACCCTGTCAATGTTTTCCTTCATAGAGAATGTATAGTGAAATTGTGTTTTTTTTCCGATTTCTGTAGAAAATGGAGGATGTTGGAGGTTAGGCGACTATTAATGACTTATCTAGGGTTATAAGCTATCATATGAAATAAAAAATTTCAAAAACGATGCCGTGCCGTGGCTGGTCGGAGCGTCTGGTTCTTTCGTTCTGCCCATTATTTTAAATATATATAGACTATTCATTTGACGCATTAAATTGGGTCGAAATAATTTTTGACCTTCTGTATGTTATATAAACGAGATTAAGTAAGATTTTTTTAATGAACAAAAATATTTTAATAAATTTTTAAGATGTTAGTTTTACACTGGGGGCTCTGCCCCCTGCTCGCTAAAGCTCGCCATTCCCCAGGAGGATTGCGCTGCAATCCTCCGGGGTTTGTTACGCAAACCCTGCTCGCTTCGCTCGCTATACTGAAGACACTGGGTGTCCTAGCACAGTTGTTATAAAATCTTTATATATATCTAACACCCCCTGTTCGCTCGGCTCACCAACACCCAAGAATCACGTTGTGATTCTTTCGGGATCACTATGTGATACCAGCTCGCTTCGCTAATACTATAGATAATTTTCTCCTGGGCAATACTATCGATAGGCGCATTTTCAGTCGATATTTTAAAACTATCGACTCTAAATATCGATAATTTTCTCCTGGGCAATACTATCGATAGGCGCATTTTCAGACGATAGTTTAAAACTATCGATAGTTTCAAAACTATCGACTGAAACAATCAACTGGAACTATCGATAGTTTCAAAACTATCGACTGAAAATGTGCATATCCATAGTATTGCCCGGGAGAAAACTATCGATACTATTGATAGTATCGATTGTCTTGAAACTACCGATACTATCGATGTTTAACGAACACTAATAAATATGTAAAAATGAAAGGTAAGAACACACATATACACACAAATCATTACCAGAAACAACAAAAGTAAAGTCATTTTACCTTGATTAACTGTAAGATGACAGCTTTATAAGTTTATATATAATTATCTCTTATTTTCATATAATTATCTCTATCTCTGTAATAATAGGATGAATGTGTCTGTCTGTTGGCGTTCCATAGGGTAGACCATTCGACCTGGAGTTGCAAGTGTGATCAAATTATGCTTTGGAATGTGCAACTCGCAGTGATTTTTTTCAAAATTTTAATTACACTTTTAATTCATAATCATTAAATGAAAATAGGACGTTTTATCCTCTAACTATTAAACTATTATTGCAGAAAAGTGTTTTTTATACCATATTAAAATGCCAAGCATTATCTATTCAAAGGAAATCATATAAATGCCAAACATTGTTTTCCATACTATTTAAAAGATTTTTAAACGTGTTTTTAAATACGATTCGCAAACTTCTTTCCATTGTTGAGATGAAATCATTGTTTCCCAAATACTTAATTTGATGGGCGAACAAGCTGTTCACTGAAGGTGGTTATTAAATAATATAAATCAGTTTAGATATTTAAAGTGTTCTTTCAATTACAGAAAAAATTAAAACCTAATTTGAAGAAAGAAAACATTGATAATTAAGTGGTGAATCAATTAGTATTTAAATTCGTTATGTAATTAAAATTCCGAAAAATTATAAAGAGCATTAATTAGATTTAACAATTTGCGACATTTCAAAAGAATTGCTAATTAATGGATAAAACATGAGTTGCAATTAAGAAAAATTGAAATTTTCAATTATTTATGTAATTACATATCAATCTATTCAACTAGTAAAATTTATTCGAAACTACAATAACTAGTAGTTCTGTGAACATTAGACCTCGCTTCCCCCACAAAAAATAAATAAATAAAAAATCTAAGATTTTCTCTTCATCGCATTTTTTAAAAGCTTAGCAAATGGTATTCATTGTGACGACAGCATTGTTCGTAGAGACAACGGACAATATAATTTGACTCTCATGGAGATAAACTGGTGTACAAAAGTTTTGTACAATTCTTAAGGTGCGAATTTAGAGTCAATATGGATAAAATGGTTCGCAATCTGCTGAATTAGCAAAATATCTCTTGCTCTTTTACGTCGCTTATCTTTAGGCGGAATATCGAAATATTTTGAGAAAGATATCACAAAAAAATCACAGAGAAAATTCCAATTTTTAAATAACTTATTTAAAAAAATCATCGAGAAAATTTCACGATTAAATAGGATCAAATTAAAATATTTTTTTCCTGCTCACTTCGTTAGAAATAAGAAGATGGAATTCAAAATAACTCGGCGATAAATATTACAATTTGGCAAAAATATTTATATAAGCTAAAAGCTGTCGTTGTGTTGCAGATCAGACGATTAATTAAGCAAGCGAAATTATCTTGGCGAGATCGCATTTCTTGGCGAGAAGCGTCAAATAATTCTATTTAGGCTTAACAATTACAATCGAATTTTGAAAGTTCTAAAAATTGCCAACTGCGGCTCATAAGGTGTAAAAGAAATTATTTAGATGGTGAATGAGTTTAATTATAAATTTAGAACTAAAAGATAGCCAAAGATTATAAAATAGATTACCCTTATTTAGAGGAATTTAGATAACGATACAAAGCGATAATGATGATGATGATGATGAAGCTGTTTGAGATGTATGCTCGCTCCTTGGCTGCTTTATCTCAAATTATCCTAAGATCAAATTCTGAGGCGATAAGCGAACTGCATAAAAACCAATCCCACTATAGACGACTATGGGGAGTGTTTTCGATGCCAATATTTGGCGAGAAATCGCTTTTTTTTTGTCGAAAAATGCTTTGTAAAGTTTTTTTTTATTTCGACGACCGAGAGATGCTCTCTGTTATTAGTATAGTCTGTTGTAAGTATATAGTGTATAATTTCTTGCTAAAGTAAATAATCTAATATGCATAAGTTAGAAAAATAATCAACTACTTAAATACAAATGTGCTCAAAATGAGCACGAATTAAAGTTGAAAATAGTTTGTTATTAGTTGTTAATTGTAAATAAAGATGAATGGTTTTCAAAACACGATGAATTAAAATCTCAGTTTCGCGCCAATCAAAGTGAACACGGAAACCCTAGCAGGCACATTGATCAACTTGGCGTGGTAAAAGATATTCCCATAGGCGCCTATAGTGGGATTGGTTTTTATGCAAGCGAACTGTGTTGATTTATACCTCTGATGTCGTAATCTTAATGTCTTCACTCACACTTTTATTACCTATTAAATTTATAATAATAATAATTACATATAATTAAAATAACTATTTTATTATGGAATCAAAATAAATAGAAATAAAACATATACACCGTTTTCTATTGCTTCAAGAAATACTTCTGCCAAATTTGAAGGAAATCGAGCAACGCATTTGGTGGTAATAGCGTAACAAACTTACAGACAGACAAATGCAAAATGCTGGAGTTAAAAAGTAGAGCTCGCTTCTCTCCTTCAATAATTTCATTATCACATTAATTTGGCAAGAAAAAAAATTCATTTTATTGCTTTGTTTAGATTTTATAAAAAGATCACAGTGGAGGAATTTCCAGTTCCTTTTCAACATAGGAGTATTAAGCAGCCGCTTTATAATTTAAATTGGAATTCTTTATAAGTGAAATAACCCGAAATCCTGTTGTCTGGATATTCGTCTGGTGACAGTCGTCTAGGCTAAATTTCACACCTGACAGTATCTGAACTAGATTAAGTTGATACGTCTGAGTTCGCGATTGGTCCGTCTGGTAATTTCTTTTTTGAATAGTTGTTCAAATCGCTTAAAGTTAGAGCAAGTTTGACATCTGTTTATCGTGTAGTTAATTTAGTAAATAATTCACGTCTTTTGAAGATTACCCAATTGTGTTGAGCTAGAAGTTTATTCCAAAAGATATGAGTAGTTTAAGAGATAATGATATTATTCTTACGAAAAGTGGGAAAATAATACAAAAAATATATAATTCCTAATAAAATCAGCGTGATTTTGAATAATTTTTAATTTGAAAGAGTATTTATTTGGAATAAAACATTCATAATTTAGCACAGATATATGTGATATTTAAATGTTTCATAAATCATTAAATGTATTAACCACTTAACAATTTTGTACGAACACCGTTCGTGCACTGTGAAAGGGGATTTCCCTGATTTGCCCGAACATCGCTCGGGTAGGTCATTTTTCTAAGCCAATCTACTGATTTTCCCGGCTTTTTCACTTTTTTACTTTCTCGTATACGAAGTATACAAGGAGAAAGCATTGTAATCGTCAAAAAATTCGAACTCGAGATTTTGACAAATCTCAACGTTTTAGACATCCCTGAGTCCGAAAAACACAATTTTAGAATCATGTCTGTCTGTCTGTGGATACGATAACTCGAAAATTATTAGAGCTACATTGAAGAAATTTGGTATGTGGTCTTTAAACATAATTTGTAGGTTTCTATCAAATTTTGGACAAAATCTGTCAACGGGAAGTCTGTCTGTCTGTATGTCCACAGTCATGTGATCACTATAACTCAAAAACTTGAATAGCTAGATGGATAAAATTTGATACACAGTTTTATCGTCATGCATGTAGATCAGTATAAAATTTTGGGCCAAATCCGTCAAAAAGAGGCGTTTAAATTGCATATTCAATTTCTTTTAATCCGATTCTTATGCGCATGCGTATTGGTAGAAATCTGTTATTGTTGTAAATTTTATTTACAACAATAAATAATGTTTTCAAATATGAATTGTAACATTTTTTTTATTTTTGTAAATAAAATTGAAACCGATCTTATTATTTAAGCAAATCTTTTATTTACGCGCTTTTGCAATTGTTTCGGTTGTGGTAGTATAAATTGTTTTCTTGGGAATCCAATTCCAAAGCAGAAATTTCGCTTTAGTATTCATTGCATTGCCTATTTTATCGCACCTGCTTCAAAGTAATATTTTTTGAAACGTGGCAACAGATATTTGATTTCAGGTTTGTTTGTTTGTTTCACTTTCTCGTATACGAAGTATGCAAAGAGAAAGTATTGTAATCGTCAAAAAATTCGAACTCGAGATTTTGACGAATCTCCACTTAGAAAGTATACGAGAAAGTTTAGGGGAGACTACTACCACTGGCAGTGTTTTTAGTTAATGGATCTAGCTATGATGTTAGATAAAAAAAAATGGCAAAATGGCTCTGATGTTAGATAGTAAAACAAGTGTAAACCGGATATTAGTTCAGGTTAGGTTAGGAAAACCAGTTTTTATGTACTTTTTATCCCTGCAATTAAAAATTATCGATAATTAATACATTCAATTCTTGTAACTGTTCTGACTGCTGATTTGAATTTATAAAATCAATTTAAATACAGAACTGCTTATGAAAATGTGCTTATCTTTAGGCACAATATGGCATGAAAAAGAAACTGTTAAGTGATTAATATTTTACTCCTAGTGAGGATTCAGGGTCATCCTTATCCTTCCATAAGTGTAATGCAGTCAGACTAATAAGATGGCAAAATGAAATTCCTTCACAGATGGGGACTGAAACGTTAGGGACCTTCAAAAAATCGATTTTTGAATTTCAGCCTAAAGAAATAGAGTTTTAGTTTCCGGCAATGTATAATATGTATAGGTTTCACAATTTCATGAAAAATACATTTTTGGAGTTTTCTCAAAACATGTTATTTTTCCTAATTTAGGTATGCATGGAAACAATTCTTTTCATTGTATGTATAGGAAATTTTATATTTTAAAACTTGTAACCATTATACACCTGTTAAACTTTGTTTTATACATTTCTGAGCAGTAATATAATTTCAAGGTGATATTTTTAATAAAAACAAATTTACAAACAATTACAAAATTACAAACAAAAAAATTACAGACAAACCTTTGTCTACATTTTTCCTCACTTTTAAATTTTAATTTAATGTCTTTCGACATTTCAATTTTTTTAATAAAAAAATATCACGCATATTTGAGATTTTCTAGCTATATGGTATACAATTTTTTTAAATTTTTTTATTTCAAATGTATCACATCACCACTGTACAGAGAAAAATACGTGCTTTAAATAAAAGAATTCATTGCGTAAACAATAATATGATCTTTCCATATATTACAATCTATCCAAAATTCCACAAACAACCTATCAAATTCAGCTTTATCACTTGCGGAACAAATACCTGCATGAAAAAGCCGGAGAATCATTCTCTAAATACTTATATATTATTATAAGTTTTATAGAAAAAGAAAATTTTACTTGGATTATTAAAAATAATACTAAAGTGATTGACTTTACAAAGAACAATGAAATTACTCACATCGAGACATATGACTTTCAGGACCTGTTCACTAGCATCCCACTTAATAAATTAAAAGAGGTTTTAATGCATTATTATTATGACTTAAAAAACTTGGTAGAATGCACAGAAGCATACTGGCTAGACATTGTTAATTTATGCGTCTTCAATAATTTCATCTCGAATGGCGAAAATATTTTTTTACAGATTAAAGGAATTCCACGGGGTCTTATTTTTCTTCTTTAATTGCAAATCTTTTTTCTTCATTTTTATGAGAAAGATACTGTTTTAAATCTTAATTCAGCTTTTAGATATATAGATGACATCCTGGTTTTTAATTTCAAAGATTTCTCTTCAGTTAATAGGGATATTTATCCTGAGGAACTGAAATTAAGAAAACCTAACGATAATTATATTAAAGCTATTTTTCTTGATCTTGATATTGACAGTCATAACGAATTAAATTTAAGCATTTACGACAAAAGATATGAATTTAAATTCAATGTTAATAGGTTTAATTTTTGGAATTCTACTATCACTTTTAAGATCTATAAAAACACAATATTACATCAATTACTTAGGATTAAAAATATTTGTAACAATTCAGAATGAAAGAAAAAACAAATTGAGCTTTTCAAAAACAATCTGAACTCCAATGAAATTCCCGATTCTCTCTTTTTACCCTTATTCCACAGCGTTCTGTAGGAAAAAAAAATTATATTTTTGCCTTTATTCTATTTAATTTAATCTATTGTTTTTTTACAGTCGGTCTCATTTTGGTTAATTGTCTATTGTTTACTTTCTGATATTCGTAAAATGTGCCTAAGATTTCACGGACAGCAATGGCTTCTAAGACTCTTCTCTTCCCAATCCTAGTAAATTATTTACCGCGACTCATGACGTTAACCATTAACTGTCAACCACCTCAGCCGTGTTCACGTCAGCACTTTTAAACGATGTTTTCTCCGCGTGTGTGGCGTCTGTTTCCTTTGTCCCTTCTCTAGTGGACTATTGGGTGAGTTTTGACACTTTTTCTTCATTCTTGTTTTGCTTTCTTGGTTATAAGGTTGGGTTTCTTGTGTTTTATTTCAAATGGACCTCGGCTGTTTATTTTCATTTTTATTATTTCTATTTCTACTTTTTTCGACTGGACTCTTATCTCTTAGCTTTGTTTCCTTATTTCAAACTATGGTTTTTGTTCGGTGTTCCGAGGAAACAAACTCTTTTTAGCATTATTGCTAGAGTTTGTGATTAGAAAACACCGAATTCTTTGATATATACGCCCGTTCGGGATTTCCCTTGCTGATGACGCGTCCCGGACGTTGGCATTCTGTTCCCTTTTTTCGTTGTTTTGATTTTCATTTATGACATGGTTTTGTTTTCTTTTGCTAATATTTCTCACTCTTCGGTTATACTGTTGCATTGGCGCGTTCACCGCATTTGTGAAGTTTTTCTCATATTTAAATCTTTTTAGAATTTTTGTTAATCGTGTTGTGTCTATTTCCTAAGTTTATTTCATCTGACATATTACTTCTTTAATTTAAGTATTTATTTGATTAAAACTAATTTCTTAATTGGTTTTTGCATTTGTTTCTGTTTTTGGATATATATATATATATATAATTTTTTCTTGGGAAAAAGTCCCCTTTATTTGAAACTGAAATTTCGACATTTTTTGTTGTCGAAAACGTCCCAGTTTCCTTAACCAATGTAGATGTTCATTTGCATTTTATGACAAGAAGTATAAGGTAGCAATAAAACAATACGAGGTGTTTGAACATTGTAGAACATCTCTTTCTCCAAATGGCGAATCTACATACTATTCTGACCATGAGATTTCGATTTATCCAAAAAAGTTTAAAATGTAATAAGGCGATGTACACGCATTTGGTGAAGTCAATTAGCCGATAGAATTACAGAAATCATAATTTCCTCTACAAATTTTATTTTGGCATCTTTGAGGTATATGGTTCAATGAGTTTATACTGATTACACTCAAAGCAGTGGAGCATCAATAATGCTACGAAAATCGTCCGGTGACATACGGTGAAAACAGACTAACGAGGAGGAGAATGGAGAATGACGCTTTATTTTGAATATTCCAGAAACATGAAGCACGGGATACAAGAAAAGCAGCACTTGCACAAATAAGCAACAAACTTGCAGTACCGCTCAGCGTTTTTCAGCTTACTAGCTCACACTGAGGACAAAACTCCAAAGAGATTCAAAGTCGTTCGAACTCAGAAGACTTTAAAACACATTCACTCGTCTAAAAATCTCCGGGTATTTATAGACTTCCTGTTAGGGCGTGACGTCACATGGAAATCTCTCAAGAAATCCGTATTTAGGCTCTTATGAGAGATAGGACCTCAATTCCCGCATATTCGAAATCTTTCATTTATTCGCCAAATGGTCGTCAAGGTCGGGGGCAATTAGCTTCATTTGCCCTCCTATAGTTATTAAGAACCACTGTAAATGTCTCTTTCCAAACATAAGACTAACATTGCTGGAAAGCGACATTGCGGGTTCGTAACAATACTTACAATCTGCTGTATTCGTAGAAGATGAAGCACCTCCAGATATTGGACTATATTTCAGCAAGGTTTCAGGCAATATTTTAGAAACGAACGGAAAATTAGTCTTACATTTCCTTGCAGGTGGTCTCCTCGTTATCCGGATATCACTCTTTGTTATTTTTGGTTGTGGAGTCATCTGAAAAAGTATGGGTTACAGAGGGAAGATTGATAATCTAGCCATTTCGAAGGAACGCATACCCTTGAAATATCGTGGTCAGTCAAATCAACGTAAAAATACTGCATTCTAAGGTCGATTATGCAATCCAACAATGCATTTTTTGGAGCAATTGAGATGTCAGCTCATTGAAATACATCCATCAAAGAAGCCAAAATAGGCTTGTAGTGTAAATCGTGAGTTCTGTTATTCTTCCGACTAACTGACTTGATCAACGAAACTCATTTCTTTTTAGTCATAAATCGAAATCTCATTATCTTATTAGTATACGAAAGAAATTTGGTTACATTTGGTTGGAAGCATTCTTTACATTGATATCCTAGCACCTTGCATTATTTTATGGCAATCTTTTATGCTTAAGTCTCTGAAAAAGAAACAGCAATGACTGCGAGTCATACACTTTTTATTCAATCTATACTATTGCTTTTGTATACAAAAAACAGCTACGTTGACTTATTTTGCTTTCTTGCTACTGCTCTCGACTAATGTCTACTTCTTAACTGATACACAATCTTTTTATATCTCTTGGAAAATATTTTCACATTTTTACATCTTCTCTCCGAAAACAACATATGGCAGATCGCGTAGGTCCTAAACAGAGACACATAACCACAGCAAACAGAAATAGTAGAAATAGGAATATCCCTCTTCAGTCGTTCTATTGTTGTTTCCCGCTTTTTCTGCTTGATTCGGTTTTGGTAGATGTGATTTACTCCATTACCAGTGGCCGAATGCCTGTTAAGCAAAATAGTTCAGAAACAACAGTTTCAGGACTAAACATTCATTTTACAGAGTATTTTCAATCATAAATACGTATTTACAGCAATTCAGAAGATAGTGGTTATAAACAGGCTGGATGGTCAAAAACATTACATTTGTGTCATAATGGCAAAAACAAACAGGAGATTCGTTTTTGCGTCCTTCTCCGATCTCTTGCCTCCCCTCTTATGGTCTCCCCGGCCACGAACTGGGAACGACGTTGAACTCATTCCAAGATGTTACATTTGGCCGGACATCGCTCTTTTTGCGATTTGCCTTAGAACGAATCTTTATAGAACTACTGCTACTAATGATAACGAAGGAATTATTATCCTATTATTTCTTAATTTTATTATATCAATTGATCCATTTACACTATTACGTTATAATGTTTTTTATCTTATAGGTTAATCTAATATAGATTTTCCTTTGCATTTTCCACTGAGAAATATGTTTGACTCTCTGAAAAAGAAACAGTGATAAATGCTGATCTTAAATATTTGATTCATTTTAACTTCATTACTGCACACAAACATATTGTATTCATCGAACAGCCAACATCGTCACTTAGAAAGCCCTCTCCATGCTGCTCTAAACTTTATTCCTGTACACAAGCACATTATACTCACCGAGCAGCCAACATCGTCACTTAGAAAGCCCTCTCCATGCTTCTCTCAACTTTATTACTGCACACAAGCACTTTGTACTCATCAAAAAACCAACATCGTCGCTTAGAAAGCACTCTTCATGCTGCTCTCAACTTTATTATAGCACACAAGCACATTGCGCTCACCGAGCAGCTAACATTTTCTCTTAGAAAGCACTTTCCTTGCTGATCTCCCCGTTTTCGTTGATACATAGCATTTTTATATTTCTCGGGAAATCTCTTAACATTCCCACATCTACCATTCAAGAAAAACATAATGCAGACCGCATATGCTCCTGAAAACACATATCGAAAAACAAAAGAAATGCTCCTACTAAATATAACGGGACCACATCAGTTCCTTGTTAAACTAACCACAGATATCACATGAATCCAAATCTGTGATCCAAAAATTTTCTAACTTCTAAACTCCTAATCATAAATCCATTGTTGAATAAACAAATAAATGCGTAGGTCAGTCAAAAAAGTTGGTTCCACTGCGTAAAAATATTCGATGGAAAGGCTATTTTGATGAACCTTTGTGGCAACACTTCAGACATTTGTCTGTATCGTGTGACGTAGCGGCTTTCACGAGGCAATTCTAGTTTAACTGATAATCAGTCTTAAACATGCCTCGGCAGCTGCAAGTGGAGTCCAAATTGGAAATGTGTGCAGTGATTCGTTTTTTCGTGGGTGAAAGGTGTAACTGCACTGAAATGTATCGGCAGTTGCATGAAGTGTGTGGTGGAAACGTCACGTCAAGCTATCGCGAAGTGGTGCAACATGTTTGAGAACGGACGCACAGATATTGACGATGCTGGGCGCGAGGGAAGACCATCAACTGCTACAAATTCTGAGATCGCTGCTCGCGTGAATGAAAGCTTTCTTGCAAACAGTCGCGTGGCAGTAGATGCAATCGCAAATAAACTGGATATTTCACATGGAAATGTGCATAAGTTACTGTCAAGCATCTTGAATTCAGTAAAGTTTGTGCTTAACCAAACAGCTGGAACCCAACATATTGGTTATCGGACGTTGGATGGAAATGAGTCGCATGAGACATATAAAAACTTATTCCACGCCTCGAGAAGTGTTTAAATAAAGGAAGTGATTATATCGAAAAGCAGCTTTTGTGAGGTAAATTAATGTGCATATAATATTATTGTAAAATTTCTTTCCCGTTTTTTTCTCTCGTGCAGTGCAACTAACTTTTTGATTGACCCTCGTTTATAAACATAGAAACGAAAGAATTCAGTCTTATATATTTTGAAAAATCGAATGAGGTATAACCTAAAATGGCAAAATTCATAGTAATCAACAAAAAATTATAAATTTTATTGCTTTTTCTATTTTAAAATAAAGGAAAAAATAATGCCATAGAATCGGAATAAATGCATTTGTATTTTTTTCTATATTTAAGATATTGCTTAAATTAAAAAAAATACTTTGTAACAATTTTTTACTACTATTATTTTACTGAAATTCCAGCCACTTTCATTGTATACACAAACAAGATGGCAATCAATGCATATTTTAATAAAGAAAATGGAAAAAAGGTTTGAATTATTATTTAAACATTATCTTCAATCTTTTATTTTTACTTCAATACATATTAAACAAATTCACTCCTCTTTTTTAACCAACTCTAGAAAATTGTATAAATGTTAGGGACAGCAATAAAAATTCTTAATCTTGGTGGAAGAAGCAGATAATGATGTAACATTCAGGATATTGAAATAACCTTTTACAATCGCTTATTACCTGAAAGTTGATGAGTACTCAATATTTTTATAATTCCATTTTTAAATTTTTTAATCTTCGGGCAGTATAATGTTTTGGATCAATATCTGTAGAGACGAATCAATAGATATATAGATGGATAGAAATAACGTTAGATTTTAAAGAAATATTCCTAAGAAATGCATCATTCCTAGCACAAAATTACATAAGATATAAGGAAAAAAAAAATAAAACCCACCCTAACTCCTCAAAGTTTCTCAATCAATCACTTTTGGAAAATTTTCTTCAATACCACCTGCTACGAAGGTAAAAAAGATTTCCCTCTTTATCTGTAAAATGTGTTTTATAAATTCCTACTTCAGAAACCGGGGTGGAATACATCTACCACATAAAAAATGATCACAGAGCCCCCCGAAAAAAATATATCGGTATTTTTTTAGATAACGTTAACATAGTGATTCCCAAGTTGTGATAGATTGTAAAATTCTTGCTATCTGTCAGAAGGAAAAAATATTTTAGCATGGTAATTATTTTTGAAGAAATCGTTTATTCTATACACTTTCTGAGGTGTACTTTATTTTGTGCGAGGGATAGAAATATCTTAATTCGCTTCTGAAGATTATTTTCGATAAGTCGATTTTAATGAGAGCAGTAGTATTAGAAAAGCACGAAATAGAGTGCTAGATATTTTGTATTTAATATTAATAAATGTATAATATTCAAATAAGGCTTATTTTAATAAAAAAAGAGTATTTGAAAATCGATCTAAAGAATTTTTTTAGCTGTAGTCACTGAAAATTTTATATAATACTGTCAGGTGCAAGAAAATAGCAAGAGTCTGATCAATCAAAGGAATAGATATTTGAGTAAGCTCCATACGGTTAAACAGAATTAAGTTAGGTTTTTCTTTTTATTACCCTTCTATTTTTCATTGTTATTTTAAAACAGTAATCTAAATTTGTTAATTTATTTATTCCCACTTTTTTATTCGTATACGTTGGTTTTGATTTACCTTTCCATTTATTAAATAAAATTGATTACGGGAAATCTGTTGTTGATTTTTTTCTTTGTGATAACACGTTATTGATTTAAAAACAATTTCAGAATTTCAATGCATTTTATTGACAGTCAATACGTAAATACCTTTTAAGAAAGTTACGTGATACTATGTTGCATTGTTTGGTAAGTAAAGTAAAGGATTTCTTTGGGAAAGCTTTTAATGCAGATATACATTTGCGTTAAGATATTGATATACAGGGTGTTTCAAAAATATCCGGCAAAAATGAAAAGGTAGGTCAGACATATGATAAGCATCTGAAATCACCTAGGAAGATAGGTGCGCAAACACCATCTAGATACAGCTGACGGCATTTAAAATAATACAGCGCTTACCATAATCGCCGACACTTTCTGAAATTTGCACATTTTTTTCAAATATCTCCTCCAACTTCGACCATATAAAAATAGTTTTTTACTCACAATTTGCATTGAAGATTCGGTCACGAGGGCATTTTGGAGACCGACCAGAAATTGATGATGTCAATAAGGGTTTTTGCCTCACCCCATTTCACAGAAATATGATAATGGCTTGCAACTTTCGTCAATTATTTTGTGTGTTATGCGCAATATTTACATACATTTTCATGAAAATAGCTGGAATATTCTGGAAATTATATATGTTTCTTTAAAAAAATCCCAAATTTTTTGAAAGTTTTTTTGCTTATAGCGTACAGCATTTACAGCCAAATTGTATGAAACTTACAGAATATTCGATAATATGCTAGAGTAACATTGTCTAATAATTTGAAGTAAATACTTTGAATATTAGAGAAGGTATGAGCACTTGTAGTAAACGATTTGTTACTGCGCATGCGCTAAAGGTAGCCTAATTTTACTTTCAGAACTTCAGAGCCAGATCTGAAGGGCAACTTATATAAAAAAATCCAGTTCGATACCTTTGAGATTCAAAACGATATTGGCAAGCACTGTTTTATTTTAAATGCCATCTGCTGCCTCTAGACGGCGTTTCCGTACCCATGTTCCTAGGTGATTTTGGATGCTTATCGTATAACTCGCCTACCCGTTCATTTTTGTCAGATCTTTTTGAAACACCCTGTATACTATTGACAGAATTATAAAAACCTTTTGAGAAAGATGCAGTTTTAAGGTTTGATGCTTCATAATTCTAATTAGTTTTGAAGTAATGCCACAAACGTTTATCTCGCTTTATATTTTCGGACCGAATTCCGATAAAGCTTATCAATGCTTCGTGTTATCTCTCCAAATATATAATTTGCATGTATTCGAACTAGTTTTTTTTTTCTCATTTTTAATACAGGGATATTGGAAACAATTGCATAAATTACAAATGATTAAAACTTTTGTATAGACTACGACAGAAAGAAAAAATCTGAAAACGATATATTAGGAAGCTTAAAAACAATCAACTAGGAAAATTAGAATAAATTTAAAAATAAAAAAATGACTTAAACTTTAAACAAAAACAACAATTTTTTTTATTTATAAACAATAAAATTTAGATAATAAAATATGAAAAAATTTAAACAATGTTAAAGTAGCGCACAATTGCAGCTGCTAACAAAAAACAGTGGAAATCATTATCATACAAAGAAAGTCAAAAAACAAAGATAAACTCAGAGGTAACCGAATAAAACAAACAATGATTCCATTCTAGTCCATTTTTTAAAGGGCTAAGGACTTTATTCGAAATGCATCCAAAATAATAATTGGGAAATTTTTCTGTAAGAAGCTTGCGTTATGCCGAATATAGCTTCTCTTAGCCCGAAATTTCCCAACAAAAGACAAAGGAGATCTGCACACCAAAAAGCATTATTTCAAAAGAAAGAGGAAAAACAAAACACAAACATAAAAGCGCTAATGAGATTGATTTAAAAAATATCAGCCATCTGGCTTTTTAAAGTTAGCCATCATAAATATAAACTTAACTTAAACTTTTTAAAACGTAATAATTGCCCTATGTTTCTTTCCTTGAGCACATTGGCGACTGCGGTAGGGCATTTTATGTCAGACACAGGGAAGCATGTTTGCAGCTATTGATGCGCGTTCGATAGCCACATGCATGTCCGGCATATGGCCTTACAATTAAATAATCTATATAATGTCAACTTGGTTCTCTCCATTATTACTGTCACTGTTACAAGTGGCTGGCCGGACATCATGTAAGCCAGGGTTTTAAAATGCTATTAACCCTCTGACTACTAAGAGTTCTCAAAATCTGAGTGCAGTTGTATACGGAGGTTTGCCTACTAATTGATCTGTGGAATGGATTCGTCCGCCACGTTTCCCCTTCTCTCCTCACTACGGGTGGTGGGAGATATGAATGGCAGGCCTTTCGTCTCTTATCTCTCCCCTAAGGGTCCCTTTATTGACCACTTACCCAATTGCCTTCTCCTTTCTTTCGGCACAACAACCGGCCGAAATCCGCCCCACTAGTATAGAAGTTGCATGGCCGGTTGCGGGTGGCTTAGGAGTCAGAGTGTTAAATGTTTTCGATAAAAAATTGTTGTCTCTATCGAGAAGTGATATTTTTGAGTTTTTGTTTTCAGGGCTGTGTTGTTCATTCAGTGTGTCTTTTCGTTGATTGTTGTTTTGGAATGATATTATCTTTTAATGTTTGCTAATATCTTTGGATTCAAGTGCACTGCGCCCTTTCGGGGGGGTAATATATATGCTATTGATTGTAGGGTGTCTCCCCAGTCGCGCGGCCGGTACATTTTAATGTTGATATTTTTACAAACATGGAAAGTTGCTTCCCAGTAATATGAGTCTTATGGTTGGGAAGAGAGTTTTACAGGGGTAATTATGAGATGACCGACAGCAGCCACGTCTGGACCCCTGACCTTGGCGACAAATTTCGTGACTTTGGCGACGAAATACGGGATATCAAAGGTGCTGGAATCTTCTCGATATCTCTATTAGCAGAGGAGATACGCTTGAATATAATAGATGATTCCATGTGACGTCACGGCCTGCCGCGGGAGACTGTATAAGGAGAGCGCTTGTATGACGGGGTGTGTGCTGATCGACTGGGATCGCCTTGGATCGCGAACGACTTTGGAGTTCTATCCGCTGTGCGAGCTATTAAGCTGTTAGACGCCGAGAGGTAGTAGCTTTGATCCATTGGGAACGACTTGAGAGTTTCGTCCGCAGTGCGAGCTAGGAAGCTGGTGAGCTGAGCGCTATTGAAAGTGCAGTTATTGTCGTTACTAGTTATTTGCTGACTGTTTGTTTTGTTAGATAACCAAGTGCTGAACTGTTATTACCTGTGAATTGTTGTCTCTTTACATTGGTAATCTGAGCAAGAACTATTGTTCCCTGTACCTGTTCTACAAGTTTTCCTGTTTATTTGTAAATAAACCTTCATTCTCCATTATCCTGCGTGTTGGACGGTTTACACCATACACCCACAGTAACACTTTTGTAACAATATTGTTCAAAGAGTTTTATTCCGTTGGAAGTGCGATTTTAGTCTGGCCGGGACTGGGTGAGCAGCTGCCATTATCATATTCCTATATTCTATAATGACACTGTGATTAGGTTCCATCCCTGTTTCAGGGCTGTCTGTAAATCTTTATTTGTTTATTTTTAATTTTTTTGGTGTGCTCTTCAAGCCTTCTTGGGCTGAGGATACGCTGTTCTCTAGTGCTATCGGGATATTTTTTCCTTGCCGGCCCACTCTATGCCTTACATCCTCACGGGTAGGCCGGATCGGCATGGGTACTAAATAAATAAAACAAATCACTGTTATATATACTTTTATTAATATATTAGTGATGTTATCCCTTGTAATGATGAAAGGTTTTTTAATAGAGTTTTTATGTTTGGTGTTTCGAAGACGCATTTATCTGTTGGCTTGTATTTTATTTTTCTGTAATGTGTTGTCCTGTATTGTGTTTTCTGGGCTGTGTTGTCCTGGATTGTGTTTTTCTAATGATGTTTTGTCCTGGATTGTGTTTTCTTTGATGTTTTTGTCCTCGATTGTTTTTTCTTTGATGTTTTTGTCCTGGATTGTGTTTCTCTGTGATGTTTTGTCCTCGATTGTGTATTTCTTTGATGTTTTTGTCCTGGATTGTGTTTTTCTTTGCTGTTTTTGTCCTGGATTATGTTTTTCTTTGATGTTGTTGTCCTATATTGTGTGTTTTCTGTGATATTTTGTAATGGATTGTGTTTTTCTGTGAACTGTTGTCCTTGTGTATTTCTTTTCTAGATTTATTCTTTCAAGTGAGGAAGTTTAGAGGTTATGCAATTGGTGCTGTGTGTTTTTATTTTCCTTTGATTGCTCCACATGGATAGGACCAAGGGGATTCTGGGAAATAGTTGGTTCATATAAGGATTTAAACAAAGTAAGTTGTGCGTAAGTAGTGGTTTAATATGTTGTATCTTTAACTTAAGTATATTTCTGTGTGTACTTTAAAATTTTGTGTATTTGAATACTTTAATATTTTGTATTTTTAATTTTATTCATTTTGCTGTGTCAATGAGCTTTTTTGACTCCATTGATGTAAAGGCTGGACTGTCGCTTTTTCATGTTCTTTTGCATCTGTGAGATTTTTAATAACAGAATTTTCAGAATTAAATGAATAAAACTTATAATTAGTAATGTCCATTACATTACAAACAAAAATGATATTAATTAATCCGAATGGAGCATATCGATTTAGACATTGATTTGTCGGGAATTCGGTCATATTTGGATTCCATCTGTCGCGATTCGGATCCATATCCTTTAATGAAAATGGAAGTTAATTAAGAATTCATTGAACACAAATTGGGCATTTCGATTTATACACTGATTTGTTGTTATTTATCTGACACTACATTTTTATGGAAGTTGCAATAGTCACGAATCTACTCTCACTGAGACCTATTTGTACTATTCATAGTTAATTAAAAGTCCTTTACGGCAATTTTCTAATTTAGTTTTCGATACCTCTACATGCATCTCACTTTATTCGTCTTAATCAAAATATACATTAAAATTTCACATGATCTGCCAGAACATCCATAGTTAATAAAAAGGGCTTTACGGCAATTTTCTAATTTGATTTTCGATACCTCTATTTGCGTCTCACTTTATTCGTCTTAATCAAAATATACTTTCAAATTTCCCATGATCATCTCATCCGTCAGAACATTCACAGTTAATAAAAAGGGCTTTACTGCAATTTTCTAACTTGATTTTTGATACCTCTGGTTGCATCCACTTTAATTGTCGTCATCAAAACATACATTCAAATTTCTCATGATACTCTCATCTGTCAGAACATTCATAGTTAAAGAATAGGGCTTTACGGCAAATTTCTAATTTGATTTTTGATACCTCTGGTTGCGTCTCACTTTATTCGTCTTAATTAAAAGATACATTTACATTTCCCATGATCTGCCAGAACATTCATAGTTAATAAAAAGGGCTTTACGGCAATTTTCTAATCTGATTTTTGATACCTCTATTTGCGTCTCACTTTATTCGTCTTAATCAAATATACATTCAAATTTTCCGTAATACTCTCATCTGTCAAAACATTCATAGTTACTAAAAAGGGCTTTACTGCAATTTTCTAATTTGATTTTTGATACCTCTGGTTGCATCCACTTTAATCGTTGTCATCAAAACATACTTTCACATTTCCCATGATACTCTCATCTGCCAGAACATTCAGATTTAATAAAAAGGGCTTTATGGCACTTTTCTAATTTTATTTTTGATACCTCTATTTGCATCTCATTTTATTCGTCTTAATGAAAATATACATTCAAATTTCCCATAATACTCTCATTTACATTCACAGTTAATAAAAAGAGATTTACGGCAATTTTCTAATTTTATTTTTGATACCTCTACTTTCGTCTCACTTTAATCGATTTAATCAAAACATACATTCAAATTTCCCTTGATACTCTCATCTGCCAGGACATTCATAGTTAATAAAAAGGGCTTTACGGCATTCTAATTGATTTTTGATACCTCTATTTGCGTCTCACTTTATTCGTCTTAATCAAAATATACATTCAAATTTCCCACGCTAGTGTTATATATCAGAACATTCATTGTTAATAAAAAGGCGTTTAAAGCATTTTTTAAAATTTGGTTTTTGATTCTTTTGGTTCCGTCTAACTTTATTCATCGCCATCGAAATATACATTCACATTTCTCTTCATACTCTCAACTCTCAGAAATCCATATTTTACTACAAATTCCGAAATATTCCAGTGAAACATACAAATAAAGTTTAAAACTATACGAAGAATAGAACTTCTGGGAATATGTGTCGTGATTAATGCTGTAATGTTTGATTGACACTCACGGAAATCACGAATTTCGCATTTGTCAGAATTCAATATTCTGCCATAGAACCTGAAATATTTGATTCAAACTTGTATGAAAGGCAATGATTTGGATATAAATATAATAGTTAAATTTCTGATATTTGACTGAAATTTCATGGAAACCACGAATTCAGAATGAGTCAGTCATTCTATACATAACTACAGAATGGGAAATATTCGATTGAAACTTGTATTAAGGGATCTAGAGCAATGTTTTAAGGGTTTATAGATAATATATGAAATTCCAGGCTGAAATAATCATTACAAGGAGAATTTGAGAAGAATAAAATATACAAAAGCATTTAAAATTGCATTTTCTGCTAACTACTTGTCATTGTTAATTTTTAAATTTTCCTTCTTCACTTTTTATGTAACGTTTTATTATAATTACATGATCTTAACAATCTAAAAATATCTATTCAATCATACCAGTCTAGTTGTCATGCTCTTTTTGGATATGATTTTAACATTTAAAAACAAATTAGCCACGATATTTTTTTTTCTTTTTGCATTCTCTTGAGAGAAAAAATTGACTGGAGGCTGTCCCTGCGAAAACACCG
Organism: Araneus ventricosus; assembly: GCA_013235015.1. Classification (NCBI taxonomy): domain Eukaryota; kingdom Metazoa; phylum Arthropoda; class Arachnida; order Araneae; family Araneidae; genus Araneus; species Araneus ventricosus. The sequence goes on from BGPR01001763.1 coordinate 220,692, forward strand.
CTGGGATTGAGGGGCGTGAACTTACTTACCTTACTGAACTGTGACTTTCTGTGACTAAAGTAGCTCTATGAGACTAAAGTATCTTTATGTGACTAAAGTAGCTCCATGTGGATAAAGTAGCTCTATGTGACTAAAGTAGCTCTATGTGACTCTGTGATTATATGACTAGAGTAGCTGTTTGTAACTCTCAATTCATGTGACTGATTCGTGATTTTGGTTGGGATTTTCCGCAAAAAAATTCTTGTTTTCAAATGTAATATATTTAATCATGTTATTAATATTGGATACAATTTCTATTAGTAACATTCTTAAGTAAAATCGAACGAGGATACGAGAAATAGCAAACGTAACTCAACAATAAAACAAATTTTGAAAATCCAGTTGATATACCGCTTGCAACCGACTGACTACCTTGTTTGGAACAGCATGGCCGAATACTGACCCCTTGCGCCAAAACCCCTCAAACAAACCAAACCAGCAGTAAGCGACTGAGGCCGTCAGACAGGTATGAGATAGAGTGGGAGCTAGGTTGGTCACTATGCGAGCGCGCGCGCATCGGTTGCTGTGACGTCATCAAAATTCTTCGTGGTTTTCACCAACTATGCAACTCGACTGTGACTAAATCGTAATTTCAAATTCTAAATTTTTTTTTTGCAATCTTCAATGCCCACTTTTCTCTGTTAAATGAAACTAAAACCAATTATCTATGTTATTTGGTTGTGGAGCTATAAGCGTTTACCTTTACCACGAAAAGCATCATAATATTTTCCTTCCTCGACACACCATTAGACCTCTGTGGAGGGACGCACGTTTACGTCAAAACTACTTGTGCACCAGCAAGTATTACACAAGGCTAACTACAGAAGTATGTGAAATACTCAATAGAACGTTGAAGGAAGCTTGAGAAGAAATGATGCAAGTGGAAATTTCACAAATAAAAAAATACAAAATAAATATATAATAATTCGTCATGTGTATATAAACACCTAACTGGTATAAAGCAATGGAGTAAATTGCCAAGGGGAAAAGATACAGGCACAAATTCAAATTCCATAAGGAAAAAACGAAATAAATATGCAATAACTACATCACGCACACATGGATGGTAACGAGAAATGGAATGTAAGATGTACAAAGTGAGGAAAAATGATAAAAGAAAACAATAAAAATTCATGAAAAGCACATGAATATACAAAATATCACACAACATACAAAAACGCACATATTTCGCAAAAGAAGCCTCGAAAAGATAAACACAAATAAATGAGTTTTATGTTTTCGCTAGAGGAAAGTGTCGGTCATTTGTTATTGTGTTCACATATGCATAGACATACTGCCGTAATTCCATTTTTCGGTATTTGGGGGATCTAAATCTTCTTTATCATCAAAATTATGCGGTCGAATTTTTAACGGTTATAATACTTATTCCAAAATGCTTCCTATACAAGAAAATAATAAAGCGCTTTCAAATTGCAATTATAGTTTAATTCAAATAATAAATAGCAAGGAAAATATATCTTCTTTTTAAAAAAATTGCTAAGGTTCTACGTGATAGTTTTTTGTTTCTTGGGCATTGTGCCCTATAATTTGAATCAAATATAAATACTAAACTAAAACCCATTACTAAATTAATTATCAGTGTTTACAAAAAGAAATCAATATGAAATTTTCTAAAGATCTTTAAGTTACTTATAAATTCTTCAAGGCTTTTGAAACGAATGATAGCAAATTAAAAAAACTTACATAAAAATAAAAATTAAAGCATTTTGAATAAACATTAACACGAAACAGATTTAGTGAAAATACATATTAAACTGCCTAGCTACAATCTAAACAAATTTATTTTAAACAAATCTATTTGTCATAATTTTGTGAAATATTAAAGCATTTATTTTAAGTATATTTTCTGACAATTTCTGCAAATAACAATGATATCCCATTCAAAATTTTCTATAATACGGATACTTATTTTATGTGTAATTTAACATCGAAATGCATCCACGTCATTTGTTTCTTAAAAAGGAAACATTTCTAATAAAAACTAATTACAAAGAACTGGTCCGATGCTCCCACCCAGTTTCCAGACACAAAATAAGTTTATTTATTCCTTCTCGTGTTTTGATGCTTTTCTTGGAATTCCGTAATGGTTCGTAAGAAGGCGCGTAACATATTTGTTTTGCGTTCACGTTTCTCGTTAAAGCCATTTGATTAAAAAATTGTGCTTGAAACACATCGCTATCAAATGGTTCTCGTACGTGACATATCCTGTGCGTGCAACGAATTCGCTTCGGAGAGGGGGATCAAATTATTTTAAGACCTCTCGCACTGCCGAGCCCAACAGGAAAAATAATTAAATGCTTCTCCGCTGTATATCTTTAGATTAATGTTTGCTAAGCGCTATTACCACTTGCAAGAACGGTTCTGGTGAACGGAACCAGCGGTGGTTTTTTTTCATACAGCGGTAGAAAGACTGTCTTTGATTCTTGGATAGTTTGTTAGAATTTGCTTTAACAGGCCATTAGTTTTTCAGCATCAAACTTGCGATTATTCGCACTAATCACC
>BGPR01001764.1:0-56810 GCA_013235015.1 Araneus ventricosus
CAAAATATTCTTACAATTGCTGTCACCTGCTTCAGACTGAAGGTATAATCAGGCAATCAATTAGTTGAGGTTCGGCATGAGTATTGACAGGGGCGGGAGGGGAGGAAAGGATAAAGAAGGTTGAGGGTTGTTGGTGTCAACTTCGAGGAAATAATCATAACACAGGCCTGCAAAAAAATACTTTTTGAAAATTGTTTTAATTTTGATGACTGATTTTTGTGTTATTTTTCGTGCTGATTCTAAAAATGAAATCCATTTATTTCTATCACATACGGATTTTTTACAAAGTGATTGCATATTTTGAAGGAAACAGTTAAAATCGCGAAATTTTGACATTTCATTAATTCATAAATTACATTTATATCCTAGTTCAAGTAATTGTTAAGTATAGGTAGAAAGTTACAAGTCCTTATAGTAACGTTTTTTCTTTACCTCAAAAGTTCTTTTGTCACTTTTCCTCTTGTGAACTTTGAAGGGATAGCCTCTTTGTAGCATCCAGCAGTAGTCTGCTATCATTCTGGCATTCCATTTTTCTTTTTATCGCCTCTCGATTTCCTTTATATCTTGGTGAAATCTTTCACCTTGTTCCTCACTAACTGCACCTAAATTTTCAGGAAAATAGTCCAGGTGCGAATCGAGAAAATGAACTTTTAAGCTCATACTACAGCCTAAAATTTTGAAATTTTTTATCATCTCTTCTACAATAGATTTGTAGTTTGGGTCCTTTTCGTTTCCAAGAAAGCTAATAATAACTAGTTTGAAAGATTCCCCGGCTTTTCTTTCGTTTGTTTCCATTTTAGTTTCAAAATTTTCATCTTTCATAATTTTCCTGATATTTGGTCCTATAAACACACTTTCCTTCAGTTTTGCTTCGGATAAACCCGGGAACTGGTCGCAAAGGTATTTGAAGCATTCACCTTCTTTTGGTAAAACCTTCACAAATTGTTTCATAAGACCTAATTTTATGTGAAGCGGTGGAAGTAAAACTTTTCTTGGCTAGCAGGAGAGGTATCCGGTTTCAACTGGTTTCCTCTGTCTTTAATATTGTGTTTAATAGGTAATTTACCGGATTCAGAGGAATATTCTGGATTGAAATAGTTTCTTCTTTCTTGTTTGGTAGTTTAATCCACAAATTTACTATTTTAAGTCCATAAATACGTTTATCGAACTCATATAGATAATACTTTTTAGGTCCGAAATATACTAAATTCGTAAAAAAATAGATTACGATTTGTGATGAAACTGTACGTGATGGAATTTTTTCATTATTTTTCCAGTAATCAGTATCCAAAAAACTATAAAAAACACCACTTGCTTTAACGACAATTTTTTCATCGCAAACCTGTGTAATCAATCGTGTCTGAGTCACTTTCATCATCAGTTGCCACATAATCAGGATATGCGTCTGAATCATCAATGACAATATCGGAATTTTCCCGATTTTCTAATAAATCGAGGTTCCTGTTGTTGCACGCCCTGATTTCAACTCCTACACAGCCTGTCTTCATAAAATTGCTCTCCATCACTGCCATATAGTACTGAATGAACATAGTGATCGAAATCGGAATCATGAGGGCCAATAAATTTTTGTGTCATCATGTCAACAAAGCGCATGGAGGAGGGAGCGGTCTGAATGTACAGTCCGTCAAAAAAGTATCCGAACACTTCTTATTTCTCATAATCTATACAAGTTGAATTCAAGAAAATTATATCATTAAATTTGGGAGAATGTCTTCTTTAATGACATGTGAACTACATTTGCATAAGAGGTCATCTACATATTTATATTTGACTCATCTTCAAATTTTCCAGTGGCAACCCTCATTTTTTACCACGTTTTTATTAACTCGCTTTCTTGTGTCTTTTCGGTACAAATTTTGCAATGAATTTTAAACTAACTTCCCGATGAGCTGGAGACTTGAAACATAGCTCAGAACTAGATGACAATGCAATATTAATTCGCTTTCTTGTCTGTCATTTCATATTTTGCATGACGCATGCGCAGTACGTTTTTCATTATATCTCGCTTAACATTACAGACTTGGTTCTTGGGTATATGGATGGCCCATGGGATCATCGAAGCATCCCCATATTTTAGCCATATCTTTGCGCATGCGCAGAACGTTTTTCATTATATCTCGAAGGTCTCTGCGTCACGAAACTTAATTTTTCAGGAAAATAACAATTTTCTATTTATGATCAGGTGAAGAGAAACTGAAATAAACCTGAAATTTGCCACATGTCTCCGTCATAATCTCATCAAGATGTTTAAAATCGAATGCAAAATTTTACACACACAAGACTAAAAAGCAAAAAATATTTAAATAAAATAAAAATTTTAATATACCGCGTTTTTAAAACGGACTAATAAGTATAAAATAATTTCTTCTAGCCCCATACAGATTTAAAACGAAAAACATGGGGCGCATGCAATATTTAATAGTAGGCAATGTAGGGAGTAGCTGTCGTTGAGAAAATTCACACAACAATTAATATCATTTCCGTTGCAATAAAATTGTTAATGACTGAAATAAACTATTTATGCATCAATTATCTATTACATGCGCCCCACGTTTTTCGTTTTAAATTTGCATGGGGATATAAATCTGTATGGGGCTAGAAGAAATTATTTTATACTTTTTAGTCCGTTTTAAAATTAAGCTTTTAAATGATTCTAAATAATAAAAAATCCCCAGATATAAAATTTGTGGTAAATCAGTGCAAAAAAACCGGAGATATACAAGCAAAACGGTTAAGGGGCTCTTTCAATATATGCAAACGTAAAAAATAGGTCACTCTATTAAAACTTTTCATTTAAGCTGTCAATAGGACAGGGCTCAACGAATAGTTGACGTTTTTTTAAAGTTTACCGTTAGGGGCAAAGAACCATTACTAAATAAGAATTCGAGAAGTATGATTTTATATGCATGTTTATTTACAAAAAGTTAAAACACAATTAAAATTTTTACATAATATTTTTTATACATAAAAAAGCAGTTAAACAGTGCAAACTTTTATATGCATAAGTATATTAGTTATTTAATATTTACATCTTAATAAGAAGTATAGATATCATTTCTATCAATGATCTGTTGCATGGCATGGAATCAAAGTTACTGCTAAAGAGATCTCAATCTTATTTACTTTTTTATCCATAACGAAAGTGAATATATTGATTTTAAGCTACTGAACTCAATCTTGTCTGTACGAAAAACCAGATTGATAGAGATCGATCATTTGGCCTTTCATTACATTGATTATTTTACTAACATGTCAAGAGAATTATACAAATTTTCTTCTTAATTTCAGTAATTGATATTAAACAACGCAATCTGAAAAAGAAAATTGTGTAGCTGAGAAATGAAAGAAAGATGCTTATTTTCTGACATATTATTCTATAAACTAAGCAAAAATAGCGTAATGTTGCTGAAAAATATCAAACAATTTTCCACAGAGAAACAGTTTCCACCAAACGACATTTAAAATCCTTTATAAGAATTGTTTAGTTTGAATTTTTTATACTTAATCGCTTTCTACCAGTAGTAGTCTTAATTAAAATAATTAATTTATCACAACCATTTTTAGCTTCTGTTTTATTTTTTAAAAAAGGAATTTTGTCCAAGTCTAATGACACTGCATTATCCACACACAAAGAGTTACTATTTCATCTCACCGAATCTTATTCATTCATGCATTTAATAATATCTAAATTCATATTTTAAACAGAATTTTGCTTCTTTACATTTTTATCAATGAACAATCTTATAAAATATTTCTACAACCAGAAACGGCTTTCATTTTAGTGGTTTAAGCGTTATGTCATTGGAAATACAAGAGGAGTAGAACCTATTACATGTATCGATTTTTCTTTTCCTTTGTTATTCAACTTTACACTTATTTTAAAAAGAAAACAATTTTTCTTAAACTTAAGTAACATCGGAAGACATATTCTGTTTTCCGTTTGATTTCAGAATTTTTTCCCCTGTCCGCGAATGCTTTTCTAAAGTTGAGATGCCTCCTTAAAAAAGCGGAGACCATGCTGTTCTGAATGCTTTTGTTTATTGCTGCATATCTTAAAAACTACTCGACGGAAACGGTCAAAATTTCGAACAATGAGGTTTTAGGTCATGCTCCTTCGATTGTCATCAAAATTTTTTTGTGTTCGTAATCAAAAATTTTTAACTTATAAATTTAAAAATAAAAATTATAAAATATATTTTCATTTTTAAAAAATGCATAAATTTTGTCTGCATTATTAAGTATTTTAATATAAAAAAAGAATTGTTAAATATTTATTATATTTTGAAATACATTGATAGAAAACGGGACTACCCATTTAACATTAGGAATCCCAAATTTCAATTGTTCATAATTAATTACTCAAAATTACAAAATTTTATATGGATTCCAGCTTATTTAATCTGGATATGTATTCGAAATTGGGTGTTGCCCTTTGAAAAAATTGAGTTTGTGGAAATCTAAATATGACGACGACCCCTTTCACGAAAAAATATTATATACACTTATAAAGGACACATTTCTACACCCACAGGCACTTGCAGTTTTATTGTCTTTTAATTATTATCAGAATAAAGAGCAGCGTTTGGATACTTTTTTGACCGACTTACCTGTCTGACGCAAGGAGGAAGCAGTCTAAAATACTGCAAAAATTAACAAACGAGGCGTTAATTTGATGGGATGGAAGGGAGGGGGATAGTGAAAATTAAAGAATATTTATCTTTGGTAGAGATGAGGGTACCGAAGGTCACGTATGCATAACGAAACCCTAACCCACTCCTCCCTCAGTCCAAAGTTTGCCGAGTGGTCTAAACGACGTCCCTCCGGACTGAAGGTTAAAATAAATCGAGTAGATTTGCAAACATTTTTATCACTGAAATTTTTCCTACAGACTACCCTATTCAGGAAATACTGAAGTTGGGCACCCAGGAAAAGTTTTTTTAAAATAAAATATTAATGAGACACTGCACTGCATCAAAGACAATCAAAAATGCCAAAGGACTATTTAAGAATTATATTTTCAAGAGTTATTGTAAAATGTTGGCAACTTTTATAATTCATTTACATTATGGAATGTTCTTTGAAACCTGCCATGTAAAGAACATAAAATCATGGATAGAATACACTCCGAATTCTATGGGGGGAAAAAAGAAGTACACAGGGTGCCCACTAAAGTTCCTTACCACCCTTTTAACTACCGAATGGCTGCAGCTTTCTTCATAAGAGTGGTGTCTAGGTATGGTAAAGTGACTATGTGCTACTGGATGAAATCACTTACAGTACCACCTGGTGGAAAACGGTGGAGTTAGCCTTATTATCTCTAAAACGGTACAAGATAGAGGAAAAAAGTGAATTACGAAGTTGTATAGCATCATCGATTTAGTACAAAAAGACACCTTGTGGACGTAAATGCTTAGAACAGAACACTTAAAACACATATTTGTTTGTCCGCAATTTCCTACACTGACACGTGACAAAACATTCTTAGAAAGAAAAAATACTAGTTATCACAAATTACCTTTATTTTCGATGTTAAAACTTCTCTCCGTCAGATACAATGCACATCTGGACCCTTGCTTGAACTTCACGTTGCACACGGTGTAGCACAGTTACGTGACGTCACAGTTTCAGAAGCCGCAAACAAAGAAATGTGCATTTTAAGCGTTCTGTTTTTAGCACTCATGAACATAAGGTGTCTTTTTGTACTAAATCGATGATGCTCTACAACTTTGTAATTCATTTTTTTCCTCTACCTCGCACCGTTTTAGACATAATAACGCTAACTTCACCGTTTTCCACCAGATGGCACTGTAAGTGGTTTCATCCAGTAGCACATAGTCACTCTACATGCCTAGACACCACTCTTATGAAGATAACTGTAGCCATTCGGTAGTTAAAAGGGTGGTAAGGGACTTTAGTGGGCACCCTACATATATGTACAAAGATCACACTGAATAATTGGATGAAAATGGCTTTATTTTCATAAATAAATACAACACGTATATATTACTTTTTCATAAAACAGTTGATAAAAAAAGCCTTTTACTTCTTTCCCTATGTTTATATTCTTATAAGTATGGAAATAAATACATTATCTGTAACAAAAAAAGATAACCCTAAATCATATAATTTGCAGGCTTTTCAGCTGCAGTCAACAAATTAAAAAACTTTATCCAAAATTTTTAGCAATAAAGAATGGTAAACTGAATAGCATTTGCTGGATTTTATGTAATTAAATACAAAAAAAAAAAAAAAAAAAATGGAAGACTATTTGCAATATAAACATAGCAGTTTCTTATGACAGTTACTTCATAATTTGTTACATTTAAATCTTAAGTGTAATATTAAATACAGTCAAAGCATATTGAAGATTTTTTATACTTTCTTTGTTACATGTTAAAGATATGAGAAAGAGTACAATTTAGTAATATCCAAATTAATAACAATACTTAATATGAGACAAAATTTTTAATCAATGAATTTCATTTTGCAGAGAAGGAACGTGCTTGTTATAATAAACAAATGTAAATCAAAGCATATATATTTTATGTTCTTGTCTCATGACTCAATATATATATAAAAAATTTCTCACATTTATTTAAATTACAAATAATATATTTGGTATATGAGTAAATTAATGAGAAAAGTATTACATACTGAGTAAATTTATGCTTCAAAGAAACTTCTTAGTCATCCAAAAAAAGACTTCACACCAAAATAGAAATGGTGTTAAGAAAAACATATTCTTCTACAGTCAGTCCATTACATATAATTCTCATACTTGTACATACAATTCAAGAAATTGAGCATAATCATATTACAGCAAATCAAATTCATTTTTGAAAATTATTTAACAATTGCCTATAACAAGAAAATACTAAGATAAGCTCCTCCTAAACCTTTGATCGCAAAATTCATATACCTAATTACAAATCTCTTGTAAAAAACGTTAAATCTAGGTCCCATTTCTAAAATAGCTAACCAAAAATTTAGCATTTGAAAAACACAAATGTTAAAGCAAATTTATCTTAAATTATTAACAGACGCTTTTTATTCCAAAAAATTAAAGAATGAAAAAAATGTATGAAAAAAATAAGCCAATATAACACACATGTGCTTTTTGCATGTAGACTGACTGGATTTGAAAGGTATTAACATATGCAGTTGAAAATACTGAAGTATGGAACTAGTCAAGTCTTCTTCACATAATACATACTTTTAACTTGAGGCCCAGTATTCCTGAAAACATGCAAACCAAGTGGGCAACAGATTTTACATCAGACTGAAGAAATACGACAGATGAGAAAATTGGGAAGTTCTATGAATTTCAATTTCATAAGCTTCGAGGACACAGTCACTCTTGAAATACCTACTTTAATCAAGAATTCATAATGCTGAGGAATTCATATTTGGCATGTTGTAGGTTTGCATTTTGTGATGCAGTTTGTTTTCCGCTTTTCTAAATTTGAATTCAAATATCTTCATTAAAAAAATTACTGGATGAAATATTTTATCAAAAGGTAATTTTTAAAACCAATTTTTTGGTTACACATACTTAAGCTTAATAATCTGTAACAATAAAATAATTTCTTTTACACAAAAATAACATCAAAAATAAAAAAGATGAAAATATATAAAACTATTACAGCAAAATTTTTGGTTGCAATAAACATTTAAGATATACACATCTAATAATCAGTAATCTGCTTTAGGGCACTTAGTCCTCCATTGATTTTAACGTGTCGGTTTTTATATCGCTTTGATATATCCCTTTCAACCTGAAAAAAAATAACTTCCATCAGTTTTCTTTTGACATTAAATAGAAGATACCATAAATATATAATATGTGACTATCACAACAGTTTTAGTAAATTTGTTCACTTGTTTACCTCAGAAAGCAGAATCTTAGTTTTTTTTACAATTAATTTAATCTTAGGATGGAGAACTTTTTGTTCTTCAACAGCTTCCTGATACTTCAATTTAACAGCTTTCTGACATTCGGCCATTCTTTCAGCTGTTTCCAGTTTGCTTTTGAGGGACTCTACCAATCTGTCAACATACCTTTGAAAAAAAGATTTCATAAAAGTAATACATAATGAATATATTTCATTATAAAAAATATTTTACAAATCATAGAATGTTTGCTAGGATTTTAGGAATAAGTAACTAATTTTAAGTAAAATATTTTAAAATGATTTACTTATTTTATGTGAATACTAGGGGCCTCTGCCCCCTGCTTGCTAAAAGATTGCCAACCCCCCAGGAGGATTGTGTTGCAATCCTCCGGGGTTTGCCATGCAAACCCTGCTCGCTACAATGAAGATACTGTCTGTCCTAGCACAGTTGTTGTAAAATCTTTATATATATATATATATATATTACAACACCCCTTGCTCGCCAACCCCCAAGAATACCATTGCAATTCTTTCGGGATCACTACGTGATCCCAGCTCGCTCGCCATATAGTTATGCGTTTCTACTAGTATTAGGAAATTATAAGTACATTATTTACTAAAAGTAAATTTAAATTATTTGAAATTGCATGAACTTCTAAAATTAATTCTTCATCAGTTTCTACAATTAAAATCTTCTGGTATTATATATATATATATATGTTAGAAAGAAATTTGAATATTAATATTTACAATTCAAAGATGATTAAAAAAACAAAATTATTTTCATCAATCAGAAATCAGTCATTTAAAACTTCTTGGCATACACTTTTGACTATTTCTTCAACAGTTTATTTCAACATAACTTCATTCCACCAAAATTTTAAGCTTAAAACTGATCAGATAGCCTTTTTCCAAATCTTCAAAAAAAAAATTTTTAATTGCTTTTTCCACCAAAATTTCATAATTTCTCATAATTATTTACCCTTAGCCTTTTATAATTGATAAGATAGCAAGCCTTATTCAAAAATTTCCAAAATCCTTGCTTTTTACAACAAAATTATGATCATTCCCACTTTTCAATTAAATATTGCTCAGAAAACAGTATACATGCTTATTCCAATAATTATTTAGTCAAGAAAGATATAGCGTTTTTCTCAGTGTAGTCATTTGTGTTTTAAATCTGAGAAAATTCTATTTGTCATAGAATGATGTAAACCATCTCGCAACCTTTTAGCTAAAAAAGGACAGTTTAAAGAAAATAGTGGCTTAAAACACGTTCATATTAACTATTCAAAATTAAAACCCTTAATAATTATTTACCCTTAGCATTTTAAAATTGATTAGATAGCCTTTTACAAAATTTTCAAACATCGTTTTTTCCAGCAAAATCTTAAACATGCACTTTTTTTAAACGAAATGTTGCTTCTGCACATGCAAACACACTCACTCCAATTATTATTAAGAGAAGACTATTTTTCTCTGGATAGTTATTTATGTTTTTTAAAACTCAGAAAATCTGAGCTGTCGAGAGATGAATAAACCAATTTTTCAGAAACTTTTAGCTAAAGAGGACATTCAATATTAAGCACACATTCATTCATTTATCTAATCCAAACTGTACGACTCAAACTTATTTAATTCAAACGATTTAACTCAAAAAAAAAAATTCGTTGTTTCAGACTTCAAACCAATTCAAGAGTTCCGCCGATTCAAACGTAAACAATCCAAACCTGCGATCTGTTGCCAAATGGCGATTATCAAGTTCTGACCGATTTTGCGTCCACATAAGCGTTTTATATAGAGAGATGGTTTTATTTATATATTTGAGTACATATAGATACTCTTTCATTTTAGAGGAAGAATATTTTTTTAACTTAAAAGGAAAATTTTTAACATGTTAATTATTATTGAAAATCCATGTGAAATAACATTAAACCTTTTTACCTTTATGATTGTTACGTAAATTTGTAATAATTATAATGTAAATTCTACCTTTCATGGTATTTCAGTTCTGGTTATATCTACTAATAATAGAGGAGAATGAGTGTGTGTCTGTGTGTTGGTCCTCTTCAGAGCAGACCGCTATACCTAAAGCTATGAGATTTGGCACAAACATACTTTGAAGAGTGGGAATGTGCACACCAGGGCCCCCCTTTTTTGAAATTTTAATTAATTAAAAATTAAGCTTTTTTTTTGTTTTGTTTTTCCTTAATATCTACCGAAAATATTACAGCACAAAAATTATTTTTACACCAATTGAAAATTTACAAAAATATCTGTTTAATGATATCAAATAAAGTTGTTGAACAATTTTTTTCTCTAATTTTAATAAATTTAAAAAAATATTTTTTGGCATAATTTACAGCAATACTTTTCATTGTTGCAACGCATTTCAAACCTTTTTCATTGTTTAAACAAATATTTAATCTTCCATTGTTGAAAGCTAAGAAAATATCTAACTGGATTTAACTTTTTTCTTTTATTTGATCAATTTTTCTTTGAAATCTGTAAAAGAAATCCTCAAGATAGTAAGTATATAATGAAATAATCCAGTAAAACTGAAGGATTATCCTTGTTATATTTTAATTCTTTTTATCAGCATGTTTTAAGCCAATTAACATGCTGCTGGACGTAAAATGAGCAGGGCCAATTTAATATAAAATACGTATTTTCCGTTAATATAGACAAGGAACTGCACAAGTGCAAGGCTACGAAAAGAACGCGGGTTAAATGTCTAGCAATTCGAAGTTTAAAACTACTTTGTTAAGGGAACCATGAATATAAAATTATGCATAAGAGATTCAGTTGAAATTTTATTTCCGGCGATCAAGCTGGTCGCCGAAGGCGGTTAGTATTTTAATATGGAGTAGAAGTTTAAAGCTTTTTGATTCATAAAACAAATTTACAGCACAAATTCAAATAAAAACTGTGTTGAAATATGCTGACGTATTCTCTTAATGTAATCATGAATAAAGTACTCTATAAATCAGAATAATACTGAATACATCAAAGATCTACAAGATCAAAATTTCAAAGGATCCAGATATATTACTATAAAAATTTAAGTGGCAAAAACATTCACACATTTTTTATACAGGTATACTAAAATACACCTCCAGAGAGATATCAAATGATGTTTTACTTTGATAACTGTACTGACATATACCACAAAAACAGAAAGAATTTATTGATACAAAAGATTTTTGGATTTATTTATAGACTTAAATAAAAATCTAAAAATAATTGTAAAATCTAAGAAAACAGGCAATAAGCAGATTTATTATCAAAGAAGCAAAAGTTAAGAAATGGGAAAAAAAGTTTTTCTACCTAGGTGAATTTTTAATGAGGTATAAATGCTTTAGCTTGGTAGTCATAAGTAGTGATGATATAGATTTTACAGAGCTTAACATCTGCTTCAAACTTTCTGTTGATTGCATCTGTAAATCTGATGGTGCATTGTGAAAAAGATTCGAAGATAAAACATCATTCCCGGCTGATTCTGCTTCAAAGAGACGTTGTTCAAGAAAAGTTTCAAGCTATTGGTGAAAAATAAAAAAATTAATAGAAAGCAGCATATATCAAAATTTCTAATTAAATTCCCAAACTGATGACATTCCTTAATTGGTATAGAATATTAGGTGCAAATCATAAGATTTAATTCAGTTTATGATGCAAAGTTTCAACTAAGCAATATTTTAACAAATTTTCTCACGAAAAAAAAAAACATTTCTTAAGTATAAAATCTGCATTCCAGAACAGTGAATTAACTAAAAACATAAAGAACATTATTTATGACATGTTATAGAGAGATATCAAGTGAATTTTTTGAAGTTTCACACTGCATTTTTACATCAAAAAGAGACATAACTATCCAATTATTTATTAATTCAATAAATAATTATTTTATGAACTGATGATAGCATATTTTTTATTATTATTTTGTCACATTTCAAATTCAAGAAATAATGATTACTGCTTTCAGTTATAACTGCAGAGCATCTGCATGCCGTTATATGAAAACCATGCATTTACAGTCAAGTTGGCACATTCTGGCTCCTGGCGCTGCAGCTTGCCAAACATACAGTGTGCAGAAACTAACACCAAGAACCAAGCTGGCGATTTAGCGCTCCAAGAAAATTTGCCAAGCAGAAAAAAGGCCTCAGTAGTGTGCATGTAATGGAAAAGTACCCTATATACAGAGTTCATAATAGTACCCAGATAGCACGTAAGTTTGCAGCAAGTTTGATTTTGACTTGATATTGCCTTGTCATAGCAAATTTGACGCATCAAACTTGAAGCGAACTTGTGGCAAGTTCATCGTGACAACTAGCGCCACCCTCTCTTGCAAAACCCATTTGCTACAATTTCGCCGTGACAAATAGCTATTTTGCAAAACAACGCTTGTTTTGCAGCAAATTTGCAAAACAAGCGTGATGCAAAGATAGCACAAAGAGATAATTATCTTTGTCTCTGTTTTAAAAAAACATCCGGTTTTTAATAGCATCTCCTAGACCGTCCTTCTTTTTATTAATTCAATAAATCAATGATAATTTGTAAAAAAACTGACTTTTTTTATAAAAAAATTTTGAAATATTTTCCATCTTTTTACTAAATATAGAACTCGCACTTTAAAGAAAACTATATCGCCTTTTTCTTAATGTTGAAATTTTAACCTTTATAAACAAAATTAAACCGAAAAAACAGTCAATGTTTGTTGAAAAATAATAACTTGTACATTTTGTCCCATTTTAAAGTAATTACTTTTGAACTCTAATTTCATAATTTATTCTACTAGCAAAACGTAGTTATCAGTGAAAATCGCTCTCTCTTTGACTTCAAATCCTATTCTCAACTAAAAAAATTAATGAAATCAAGAAAATAGTTTAAAATAAATCGTATACGAATCGAATTGGACGATGTATTAGCGAAATCTATCTTTCCCTCTCGGAGTTTAACTGGCCGAATGGTTAGAGTGCCCGCTTCCCGAGCGCTAGGTCGCGAGTTCTATCCTAGGTTGTGTTCGTACTCTATTTTTGCTATAGTTTGCAATGCAAGCTTGCTGCAAATTCGTCCCATGGTGACTTCAAAGCTTGCGTTAACTTGCTGCAAACTTGTTTCACACTTGCACTCTTGTCATGTCAAATTTGCTGTAAGCTTGCAGATTTGCTGCAAACTAAAATTGCTATCTGGGTAAGTTCCGCAATGTTCACCTCAATTGAGAATTAACACCAGTTTCACTTCGCTGACTTAAACTATTTTGACATTGATCTAAACATTCTCTGGCTCACCCTAGCCCGTCTTCGTCACTTCTAACATATCTCTTTTGAATAATTTCATCCAAAGTTTTATTATATTGTAAGAAATACTATGAATTCTATGTCTTAAACACATTTTTTACGAGAAAATGTTGTTTTACACCAAAATGAGTATACTTGCAAGCTATGCCTGTAAAGTTATACTTAACATGGAGGAGGTTGTCGATTTTGTTTTGGAAACAAACCAATTGTTGCCATCGCCAAAAGAGAAATTAACCTCTTTTCTGTGCCACGTAATAGTAATCTATATATATAAAATGCTAACATACGTTAGCGTTTTATATACAGTCGAACGCCGCAAATCCGGAATCGTCAGGACTTCAGCAATTCCGGATTTGGGATAATTCCGGATCTTGGATCATCTCAATATTAAGAACTGATTTTAACATCATAAAACACATAATTCAATTTAAATTTTTAAAAACTTATTTATTACTTGTTGTCTTTGATTTATAAACATAATTAATATTATTTCTTTTTAATTTTAACATTTTTACAAAACATTTCATTTAAAGTGAGTTGCTTCATTAGTTTTGGGGTTTTGATTAAGTAACTTCTCTTTTATTTTATGCATCGCCATTATGTCCGACTCCGAAATAAAGTCTCTTTGCTCAAGTCCTTTTATTGCGGTGTTCAACACTTCCATTAAAGGAAAAACTAACCACTCCACTAAGGAAAGGTTCCCACAGAAGGGGAGAGAAAGTTGCGTGCGCATCTTATTTGTTAACATTTCTTATATTCTGGACTAGTTCATTTTGCGTGCTAGAAAGAGGAAGGTATTGTAACTCCGTGATTTATTACAATACCCCACCACCACCACCACCACCACGATATCTTCGTCGCACATCGTTGGACAAGTAGTTAAATCCTTTGCCTCCCCAGATGGTTACGCCTGGTTTCTGCTGATTCTGGGCGCCGATTTATTAGATAAAAGTTAGGATTTTTTTTAGAGGGGGGGGGGGGGGTTACGGAATGAATAAGGTCCGGATTTGCGACGTTTGACTGTATATAGATTACTATTTTACTGGTTACATTTTAAGAACAGATTTGAATTTAAACTCTCAAATGTTGATGACATTACTCGTAGAGAATCTTTTATTTGCAGACATTGGAAAATGAACTCAAATTAGCAGTTGTGAAGTCAACATAGCCAACTAACACATTCAGGAAAGACTATATGTAGCAATACACAAAGTTTATCAATCAATGGTGAGTGATGCATGTGGCTACCTAGGACAGTTAAAACAATAGATTCATGTTTAAGTGACCGACAGCAATAACTGCATAATCTATGCTTTATCATTCTGACTGACTATCAGAGAAAAGGAATCATGCCATCAGATGGTATAGCTAACTATACAGGGCGCTTCATATTGAATGGGCCAAAAATAAAACATTCCTGTGAACACTGTAATTAATTTCTTCAGATAATTCCAATTTACCTTGAAACAAAAGTTATCCAAGTTTCTAGAGATTTTCGATGTGTGCTCCTCCGGTGGCACGGCAAATGTCTACGTGGTAGTCAAGTTCCTGCCACACTCGTGATAGGAGATTCCCTGTTAATACATTCAACACGTTAGTTATTTGCTGCTTCAGTTCCTGTAAGTCCTGAGGAAGTGGAAGCCCAAACACTTTGTCTTTGACAAAACCCCAGAGGAAAAAATCGCAGGGAGTTAGATCTGGTGATCTCGTCGGCCAACAGAGCAATGACAAATCATTTGCCCCTGCACGGCCAATCCAAAGATGGGGTAGATAATCGTTCAGGTACTCACATATGTTGTTATGCCATTTTGACTAACAGCGCCTCTATCGCCGATTTCGTAAGTGAAAGAATTTTCGCTGTTGCCAGATAAAACTTGTATGGTTGTAGTTTCCGAATAAATTGATTTCGGCTAAATTAATTACATAATTCCTACTGTGCTATTCTTTTTGGCCCATTCAATATGAAACACCTTGTATATGCCATGTTTTATATATTCAGATTTTATTCATTCTCACTTGACATAACCAGACTAATTTTTTTATTTCGAAACTTCCACACATCCTACAAATTTATAATTCTTATTTTCTTGGAAGTAAAAATAACATTCTCAGTGGCAGAGACTGAAAAACATATACCTTTATGTTTCAGACAGTTTTTTTTTTTATTTATTTATTTTTATGAAAGAATTTGCTAACACTCTTGTAATATATTGGAATAGAAGAAAATAATAAATACCTCCAACAAATCATTGTAAAAAGAATTTCGAGTCGATTCATTTTCTAAAACAGATAATGCATCTGTACCATGAGCCACTTTTCCACCTGTAAAATTTCAAATATATAATTCTTAAATAAAACTGAAATGTTAAACAAATTTACCATACCTATACCATACATTGTCACTTTTCTGTAAGGTAATATTTAACTTCTTGATGATTTTTTTTTAAAATGCAGAAGTAAAAAAAGTAACATTTCAACAAATATATTGTGGCAAAATTATACATGATAAAAGAAATTTCTAAAGTGCTGCAATTTTTTTTTCTAGCTAAGTGAAAAAAAATCTGACAGTATATGGTTAAACCATAAAATATAAACAACAGACTTTTTCCATTGCATAATATAAGGCAATTTTCTAAAATCACTTTGTTTAGCAGCCAATTATATAAAGCAGTAGTACTGAATATATATTTTATAGTCATTTAAACTCCATTATTTATAACTGAATATTACAATTTAATGGTAAAGATAAGTTTTAATATAAAGAAAAATTTAAATTAGTAGCACATTTTCACAGAAAATTAAAAGTATTTGTCAGAAGAAAAAAAACATGAATCTTAATGAATATTTATTCCCAAGATGAATCTGCAAATTTATTAAACCTCCGAGCGGTGCAAACGACTTTTTCCGTTTTTCATGTTCAGTTCAAAAGCAGATTGCTCGTATTTATATGTATATTTTCTTAAACAACCATGGATAAAAGGTTCTTAAGATTTTAAAGATATAATTAAATACAAAAAAGATCGATTCATTTCCTTTAAAAGGTAAGTTTTCTAACCTGATAGCTAAAAGTTCAAAATAATTGGACGCTCAGAGGGCTAATTATTATGTGCATATAAAACTGTCAAAATTTCAATAATTTTAAAACAAGGGAAGAAAAGGTTTAAAATGTAATAAGAAGCCTAGTAGATATATTTAACAATAAAATCAATAAATTTAATTTAGGTTTCAAAACATAAAACTAATTTTAAAAATTTAACCTATGATTTTCATTAATACATTTTCAATCAGAAAAATTACTTATATGTTCAAACTAAAAATAATAATAATGACCGTTTTTTAAGATACAAAAAAAATGTTTATCACATAATTTGCAAGAAAGGGTGAAGTATAACTTTAATAAAATATATGCCTTTTACAAGCATGTATCCTTTCTACACTAGGCTTGACATGCAGGTATATGAAAAAAAAAAAGAATTTAAAATATAACAGCCAATATTACTGAACTACGTTAATCACTATGGAAAGATTTTTTAATTGACTTACTAGAAATGCCATATATTTTTAAAATATATTAATAAAACAACCAAAAGAACCTACAAAAGCACATTTGTAACTTTCTGAAATACTGACAAAAATTGCTGGCTGCTTTATCTCAAATTAAATATACAAATAAGAAAAACTCAACACACCTGATCCACTATCAAGAACTTGAAATTCAGCTGTGCCAGATGTTTCAACAGAAATATCCCAATTAATCTCAGAATCGCCAAAATCAATTTGGTCCACATTATCAGGTTTGCATTCTTCCTACAGTAATGTAAACAACAGTAAAAAACAATATATTTTGGCAATAATGGTTTAAATCAATGATAAAAAAGACACTATAATCATTAACCCCCTGACATACGATTTTATTTAACCTCCCAATTAGATGCCATCATCCATTTGGGATATTTTTTATTACTTCAATCTATTTAAGATAGCAAAGGATACTTGAGACATTTAAGCATGTCCAGGTCATTTTCGTATTTTAAACTAATTGTTACGTAAACTTAAATACGGATTTAAATAACAAAAATTCTGTAATTCGATGCACGAAACGGAGACGTCACTGTATGTTAAGGGGTTGATCACACTGTAATCATATCCATGATAAGAATCCTGACCAATCTATAGTGAATATGCGGGCAATTTACAAACAATCGAGTGAGAGCCCGCTCAAACAAGACAAATCAAGGAGATACAGCAGAGGTTTTTTAGACTCAAGAGTTGTTACAGTTTCGAACAGCATCAAGAAGATATAAAACAATTTAAATACAATATAATGAGAATTTAGAAAGTATGAAATTTTAAAATACAACAGAATTTAGAAAATATAGCAAGTCTAAGAATGTAAAGTACTTAAAACATACAAGTAATAGTACGATTTAAAGAATAAAAAATAAAATAAGATATAAAATAATAATAGTATCAGATATGAATAATAAGAATATGAATAAATATAAATACAAATAATAATATAAAGCTAAATAATAAACAAGATAATATAATCTGTAATAATATAATATAGTATGATAATAATATAACACTGTAGTCTATACTGTACTAATAGTGAAATATAAAAAGAAAATTGACAGAATCCACATCTGTTAAACTTGATACTTAAGTAATTCATACCCAGAGTTTGCAATTTATTTTTTATTTTTAAAAAGTCCTTTTTTCTTCATTATAGAACCAACTACAATTGACCATTGAAATACAGTTGAATCCCACTAATCCGGACTAGATGGGACAGGACCCTATCTGGATCACTGAAAGTCCAGATTAAACAAAATATGCCTTAAAATACACATAATACAAGTTTGAAATGGGTAAAACTATAAAAATCTATGAGGTTTTTTTTTCCATAAATACATACAACTTTTCCGTCTGGATTAACAGTATGTTCAGACAAGCAGGGTCTGGATTAGCAAAACTCTACTGTACTTTGTAAAACTGAAGATCATTCTTAACATATACAACAAACCAAATAGAAACAAGACTTAGTATGAAAAAAACTAAGAAAAATTTCTTTTCAAAGGTTATAAAGATATTTTTATCTCAAAGCAAATAACTCCAGTAACCAATTAGATTTTCAATATTATTCTCACTTTCAGCATTTAATTTTAAAGTTGAAAATACAATTCCACAGAATTCTCAATTTTTCAAAAAAATTCAAATGAGAACCCCCTTAGATGCAGCCACCTTGATACACTCAAAAAATATTGTTGAATTTTACAGATTATAATCATTAATTAAAATTTCAAAAATATTGGAGGAAAATTTTCGAGTTAATGTGCTAAAATTGTGAACATCCAGAACTGAAAAAATTTCTTATCTCTGAGTTAAGGAATTTTCCAAAACTTTATCTCTAATAATTAAACTTTATCTCTAATAGTATTAAATTAAAAAATTCAAATACTATCAAGATCATTCATTAACCCTTTGTGGCACACCTAATTTCACTCGCTTCTCAACCGTTAAATTCAACTATAAATGGAAAATAATAGTTTTAGGATAGGGCTAATAGTACTCCTTTTAGAATGTATATAGCATCCTTGTGAAATTTCTTTTCGGAATAGGAATTATTAGAGATAAAGTTTGGGAAAATTCCTTAACTCAGAAATAAGAAATTTTTTCAGCTCTGGAAGTTTACAATTTTAAACTCGAAAATTTTCCTCCAATATTCTTGAAATTTTAATTTATGATTATAATCTGTAAGATTCAACAATATTTTTTGAGTGTATCAAGGTGGCTGCATCTAAGGGGGTTCTCATATGAGGGGGGGGGTGACCCCAAAGGGGGATGCACCCCCCTGAATGAAGTAAATTTAAAAAAAATATATTGTAGATTCTATGTCTAGACAATAAACTAAACCCATTCATGATGTTTTTTCATCATATTTCAAAAAATTTAATGCCTTGCACCGCAAAGGGTTAAGCAGTTTCTTTTAATTTTTTAATAAAAATTCAGTTATTTACTATGAACTGATAAATGGGAATCTTTAATTAATTCATCTGTTGTGCAACAAGATTCTTTCATAAATGCCTTTAAATCACTTTTCAATTTCTCCCCAAAACACATGCAACAGTTTTAGGATTACTTTTTAAAATATTAATATTTAGAAAGAAGGAAACCTGGAAAACTCACCAGTACACATAATAAAAAAAAGAAAAATAGTTTCATACATGCCGACATTGGAACGGTGGCTGTCTATAGCAGAAGGTCTAAGAGGGTGGCAGGCGCACGGCACACAACCGTGTCAAAATTTTGACTTAATGATTATTTATTTCACCATATTTTATGTAATCATATATTTCTACTTTTTTAAAATATATTATTTGGATAAATAAAACTAGAAATATATATATAACACTATTATTATAAGAATTAGAAATAGTTGCATCACACTTTTCAAAACATGAAATGCAAAAAAAAAAAAAAAAATCTGGATTGTCATGTCATCAAGGAATACAACTGAAACGACTGTGTGCAAGAGAGAAAAAACCAGTTTCCCTAGAAATATTAATCTTATCTGTAGTTAGCAGAAATTTTTGATAAAATCTACAGTAACTACAGAGAATCCATAGCAGTTGGAATGTATGTAGTTTTATAAAATAGTAGCATTCATATAACATACTTTTGAATCATTATCATGCCATCAGCATCATATCATAAACTAAAAGTACATTGTGACTTGGGTTATGTAAACATAATGAAACTTGAAAAAGTATTTTCTCTAGATACAAATTAAAACTTATAAATAAAATAAGGAAATATCTTAGACAGCACTATTTTTATACATGATTACTGTTTTGATTAATTTACAAAATTTTTATATGGATTTGGCTTACCCTATCAACATGGACAAAATCTCCATTTGGCGAACTAGAACTCCTGTCATCACCTGATTCTGAATTAGTAATCAAATCTCCAAAGTCTATCTAATAGAGAAATATACAGTTATTAAGGTGTCAGGTGATTTATAACAATCATTTGAAAAAAATGCAAAAAGAAAATTACAAAGCTGTAGTGATTGAATTTTAATATCAAATTAATATAAGTTATCTGCATAAAAAAATGACCAGAAAGAATTTTATTATTTGGAAGACAATTAATATAGAACAATCACATAGAAAACAAACTAATTTAACTATATCTCCAATCAAGAAATTTGGTGAAATTTATTTTGCATCACAGTCAGAAAGACACATTAACCAACTACAATAAAAATAGCTTCAAAACCATTAAATACATTAATTAATTCATCATTAATTGTTATGAAGATCATCCGGTGGGTGAAAAATGAAAACAGTCCAACAATCTGGATAATTGGAAATGGTGCATTATTTAATTCCAGAAAACTCGAAACACAGGTAAAATTAAAAGAACAGACTTGCACAAATTACCAACACAAACAGACAGCAAATCCCTAATAATAACAGTAACAGCTGACCAACTCGCAATGTGAGCATCTCCAAAGAGATTCAAAAGACCCTCCCCGTTTGAGCACCCTGGTATTTATAGTCTTCCCGACAGGATGTGACGTCAAATGGAATAATCCAGAAGGATTTCCATATCTACACTCCTAATAGAGATAGAGTCATATTTCTCCCACACTGAAGAACCTTCATTTTGTCGTCAAATTGTCACCAAAGTCGGAAGTCATTGGCTGGCATCCAATTTGAATCTCTGTAAAACATTCTTTCCAACTACAAGAAAAACATAGAAGGAAAAATGGTTTAACAGATTCGTAACAATATTCAAGGCAGAATGATCAAGTTATTGTGAACAATAGCTTGATAATCCAGGCCAGATTTTAAAGACTCTTCTCATGCAACTGCTGTTAAAATCATTCAAATCTCTCCACATAAGTTACTTGATCGACAACAACAGAAATTAAACACTTCTTTCAACTAAAGAATTTTGCATCATGTCCATTAACCTCAATTTAACTAAATTCTCATACTTAAACTATCTTTTAAAGTACAGTCGTACCTCTATTTAACGAACCTCTGTTTTACGAATTTCTCTATTTTACGAACTTTTTTGTGGAACCAAGAACATTTTGCGAATTTCTTCGTAAAATAACCTCCAAATAGCGAAGCGCATTCTCTATTTAACGAACTTTTTCTTGTGATCAAATATTTTTTTCTTCCTATTTCTGAAAATATTTCTAAACATTTCAAACTTATTCTTTCTTTTAACACATTTTATGGTGATCAATGACCTTGAAGCTGGAAAATGTCAAAGCGAAAGTGCTTGAACATCAAAGAAAAAAATTTAATTCTTCATGAGGTGGATAAAGGCATGAAAAAAAAGGATATTGATTTAAAATTTGGTATTCCTCCAAACAGCTTATCAACCATAATAAAAAAATCGTGATAAGATACAAAATTATGATTCATCGAATTCTTGTTCAAAACGTTTAAAAGCATGTGTCTATGAAGATGTGGATGAGGAAGTTTTGAAGAGGATAGTGTGAAAAATAAAAACAATACAGCAATGGCGATGAAGACAAGATAATGAAGATGGAAATGATCATGATGCAGAAATCAACAAACCTTCGTATGATGAAATGCTAAAATTCATTAATTTTAATATAAAATTATTTTTTTAATTGAAAATACAGTGTATTCCCAGACAATGTTTTGTTTTATTCTTGTTTTCCTTGCAGATTTCTTTTTGATGGATAAAATATATAAAACAAATAGATATTAATTTACAAAATAAAGGTGTGATTAATTACTTTTTAAATAATATTTAGTGTTTATGAATTTAAAATTTGTTTTGTGTAGTTTAAAGTATTTTAAAAGGTGAATTTCTATTTAGCGAATTTTCTATATAACGAACTTTTTTTCAGGATTTAGCGACTTCGTTAAATAGAGGTCCGACTGTATATGCATTTTAGATGTATCTGCCCCAGTTTTCAATAGTTTAGAAACTAAACTGCGCAATTTTATCATTAATTAATAATAAAATATTCAGGGATGAAATTGCCAAAAAAGCAAAAAGTCTGAAAAAATGTGCGAATGACATTTGAGCAATAATACTTAAGAATTAAGTACAGTAAAAGCTTAACTAACCGGAATGCTCCGGAGACTCCGATTTCCGGATACCTGAAAAGTCCGAATAGTTGAGTGTGACAGGAAAATGGGGGGGGGGGGGGATTGTAGCCTTTTTTCAGCCAAATAATTTTTTTTTGTCATTTTGAAATGTGCATTAAACATAATTTTTAAGAATACTTCTGTATCTTCCATAACGTATTTACAAAACATATTATGAAGATTTTAATTTTGTTGGGGAACTTGATCTTAAATCGAGGTCCGAAGTTTTTCGAACCCAGACATTTTTTTAGGTTGGTTCTTACTACTTCTAACCACTAAGCATTTGCAACAGCATCGATTAGCTTTCAGGATTATGTAAATAAGGTATCGCTATAAAAGCAAGCAAGCAATGCATCTCGATCGATCACCTACCTACCTGCTTAGCTACTTCGCGTTTCTCTTCCGTTTTTCACAGGCTAACTAGCTGGATGGCTGACTGATGACTTTCTTAGGATTTTTCATATCTTAGATATACGCTACGCGTGTATTACTAGGTATTTACTTTCAGGCAGACGTCCAAATTTAATAGGATTGGAATTTAGAGTAAGTTGAATGTTGCAAATGCTTAACTTTGAATATTGATCTGTTAAAAGATTTTGATTTAACTTTTAGTCGAGTTGACTATGATGTTATTTTAATAAAAATGTTTGTTTTTTTATATCAGCCTAGTCATTGACTACAATTTGAGACTTTTTAGACTAAACATGAAAGATTTTAATATCAAATTTAACACTGATGATTTAAAAAATATATATATATATGATCTGTAGCCGAATTTTTACCGTAAATATATAGATTGTAAACATATAAAAATAGCCGACGAAACTGAAAAATATTCTACTCAGCAAGCATAATAAAACTCTTTTAAGTGATAATAAACAAATCCCAGATTGAATATCAAAACTAATTATCTTTTAGAAGATCGCAAGGGTTATTGCGCAATAAATGCGCCTCCAATTCTCCTGCACTTGATATTACGTAATCGGAATCAACATCTGCCGGTATTCGGAGAGTAAATAAATAAAGGAAAAGAAAGAGATTTATCAATCTGGAGTAACCCTCCCCCCAGCGATGAGCTTTTTTTTTTCTTATCGATTCTGTCCCTTTACTTGTTTTTTTTTTGTTGTTGATTTCATTTTTAGGTCTTGTTTTTCGGCGAAAGGTGAGGACTTTTTATTATTATTTTGCTTCTCACTTTTGCTTTTGCGGCCCCCCCCCCGTTGAGGCGGGGGGGGGGAGGGGGGGGGGGGGTGTATATTGTTTTTTTTTTTTCCTTCTTAGCCCCTCCGTGCTTTTACGAATGTTGCATTCCAGAAATAAATTGGCGCGCAGACGTAAAATTTTTAGAAAAACTCATTTTCTAATTTTTCCGGTTAGTTGAGCTTTCCGGATACTTGAATGCCGGATAATCGAGAGTTTACTGTACAACAAATATTGTAATTGCTATTGGTATTAAATCTATCCTATTTATATACAATTTTCCCTAAATGTGAAAAAATAGTACGAATTAGAAAGAAATTATGGTACCATTATAAAGAACACATCAGTAAAACATCTGTTTGTTGAAATTAATCAGTGTGTATTCATTTTTAAGATAAAAATCAGATATAATACTCTGGATAAACATTCATTGAATTGAAATTTGGAATATTGAGTACACTTTTCTAGATTAAATCGAAAGTAAACAACAAAAAAAACACAAAAATGTATTAACTATATTAGTTGCCATTTTTTTTAAATACAGCTCTCTCAAACAGATCTTTTATATTATAAGAAGTTGTTTTTCTTTTTTTGGATGATTGCCTCTCTAGTTAGTTAGTAACTATTTGATTTGAGTTTTTAGAGCTCAGATCTTCAGTTATGTTCCCCTCCCCTTATTTTGAGAAAGTTTTATTTGATTAAAAAAGTCGGAAAATTTTTGAAAAAATCGAAAAAGTCGGAAATTCCTCCAAAAGTCAGAAGAATCTCATCCCTGAATATTTTCTTCAATTCATATTGAATTTTAAAAAAATTAATTATTACTATGTGCATTAGTGATATTTGGTAAATAGATATAAAAATAGATGCTTATTATAACATGAACTTTTACCTGGTCATCAGCAGCTTCTGTGCTTGCACAATCAACATCCAAAGGGAGAACGGGAGTAGTTACTTCAACAACTTCGGGTGGTTCACCAGTTCTGAACTCAAAGGTAGTTGTATTGCCTTTCTCAATAATATGACGCAAAAGAAGAAGACAATTCGAGTCCATGTCTCTATGAATTAACGATAAAAAGTTGTTCAAACTAAAGGGATAAGCAGTAAATATAATATACCTTACCTTACTACACGTTTTAAGAGTTATAAATAATAGCAAAATATCTCCCACTCTGCAATGTTTTGTTTATCTTCTAACTAACTGAAAATCCATTAAAATCAAAGAAAAAAAATCTCTCTGTCCTCTTTATTTTTATGAGCTCCAACTCTACAAGTAATTGAAATGTTTTCTAAAATATGGTTCTTATCATAAAAAGCAAACAGAATAATGAAATTTTTAATAGATAAAAACAAAATATGTAATAATTCTTAATACATTCCTTCACAGATGCAACAGATGCTCTGCACTAAGACAGACTAAAATTTCAATTATAGCATTAAGCCATGCTGCTGCTAGCTTTTTATTTAATAATAACCATCAAATAAGGTAAGGTTTAATAACAATCATCAGAAAAAGGTATTTTTGAATTAATATTCCAAAATATCTTATTTGTATACAAAAAAATTCATTAAAATTAGACTTACATTATGTTAACATACAAAGAAATATTTAATGAAAAAACAAATATGAAAATTAATGAATGTGATTATATGAAGAACAAGTCAAACAACAAATATTGAATTTTAAATAATTTCTTAAGAGTTTCTTTAACATTTCGAGTGGCGCAAACGACCTTTTCTGTTTTACATGTTCAGTTCAAAAAAGCAGATAGCTTGTATTTATATTTTTATTTTTTTAAACAATCATGGATCAAGTATTCTAAAGATTTAAGAGATATACTTAAATACAAAGAAGATCGATTCATTTACATTAAAAGCTACACCATATGCCCAAAAGTATCTGGACACTTCCAGATTTTCACATTTTTTAGAATTTCTCTGTAAAGGTTTAACTGACTGCCTTTAAACTTCGACCATATGAAGAATCAGGGATGAGATTGGCAAAAAAGGAAAAAGACTGAAATCGTACGAGAGCAAAAAAATTGTACCATAATTTATAAGCGAAAGAAGTAAAACATCAGAACATGCAGCGTGATAGAAATATTACACTATAATAATTAATAACTTAATTATTTATAATTCAGTACATATAAATAAGAAAAAGAATATTAAATTATTATTAAATCATTCACATTAATAAAAAAGTTTAAAAAAAATCTTTTTCTGCAAAATACGCCACAGAGGTTTTGTTTTCTGCAAAAAGGTGGTACTTAACACATTGAATGGCACTGAATGTTGGAATGTTCATTCTTGTAGAGTTTGTTGATATAATGTTGATTCGTCAGTAGAAGACGAATCAGCTGGCTTCCTAGCCGGTGGAGTTAAGCCGCACAGTCGAGCATATTTTCCCAGAATTTTCTTTCGAAAACGGAAGATAGGAAGGTTTCTTTTTCTTTGTGTAAAAGCGGAATTTTCGGAAGAAAAAGCAAATTTCTGTGGGGGGAAAAAAATCGGAAATCCGAGGGGAGGGAGGAAATTTTGCGAGGAAAAAAAAAGCGGAATTTCTCCAAAATAACAAAAAAGGGGAAATCCACCAAAAAGCGGAAAAATCTCATCCCTGAAGAATAGACTGTAACTCACATTTTACATTGAAGATTGGGTCCTGGGGGCAATTAGGGACATCTACAAACTAATAAAGACAAAACAGCTTTTGGCCCACCCCACTTCACAGAATACAGATAACAAGATTAAACTTTCAGAAATGGTTATAGGTTAACTTTCAGTCTATGGTGAACACTTACTTCGTTCCTCTTAGGATCGCCAACTCGCTGCCGCCAAGAATGGAGAGGAGAGGATATTTATTTTGGTTACGCAAACATGATTTTAACGAGTGAGATGTGCGCTTGCGCGGAAATTTATTTGTTCATCGGTGTTTTGTGCATGACGCGATATTACGATTAGTTTTGATTGGTTTGTTCTGTTGATCTGTTTCATGTGATTGGTCGATTCAATGGAATTTGTTTTGTCGGTTTGATTTTTGTCTGATTTTATCATTTCGTTACTGTGCCTCGTACAGCTGTTGTTGATTATGGCAGTGGTTCCCTTTCGAGGTGTGTGGATCAGGGATTGATAGCAAGCAGATACCAGTGCCCTAAGTGTAAACAGCAATTGGGCAATTAAAATAGGTTTGTGAAGTTTTAACTACACTTTTCTCGTTTTTGAACATTTTCAGTCTGATGGTGGTGCAGAGTGTGGCAGCAGTTCTTACGATGATAAACAAGGAGCCACAATTTTGAGAGAAGACTAATTAATTTTATTAAAAACATTTAAAACTGATAAATGAACTCAACTCGAGCTCATAAAGAAAACATATCATCACGATAATCCATCATCACAATAATAATAATCATCACTCCAATTCTGCTATATATACTTATGCAAGAACTAAACATTGCCGTCTTTGGAATGACGTCATAACAAACCAAGGTTCAAATCCTCTTCTTCACCAAAAGCAGATAAAACGAACATTATGCAAATGTGAAGAACAGAAAATTGAGGTTTTGTCCAAAACAGTCACTTTTAGGTTCAAAATTGTGTATGTTATTCTGTGCTTCTGCTTCTCAATGAATAAGCGAAGCTACTAGTGTCCCGCTTTGCAGAAAGCGAAACCACTGATGTTTTTTTAAGTTAGAAAAATTTATCAGTATGCTTTGAATGCTGCATTTGAAATGCTGAAGGCATTGCGTGCTCAATCGCTCATTTTCAAATGAAACATGTGCAGTACAGCAATAAAAAGCGCACTGCGCTTCCCAAACAGTGTTTGTGTTAGCTTTGCTACAAATACTGATTGCCAAAATGTTCTTTTTGATCAACCTTTTTCAAATCATGGTTATTGTTAGACGAGATCTAACATTAATCAATCAGTAAAGCAAACCAGTTTGGGTTTATGCTAAATAGCTTCTATAAACGTCACATCTTTTACCAATATAAATACGATTAGAATTGTGATAACGTTGGTAACAGTAATGTGTAGTAGTAGTATTAGAAATGACGAACTACTATTATCATTGCCCTTCTGCTGACTCCGGCTAATTCTATTTCGTAAGTATGTTTCATTGAGGATTAAGATTAAATCGGTTGTATTTATATATACTTATATTTTTATCATCGAATAAAGATGTCTATTTTAACTATTATTAGTCGTCGTCAATTATCTCGTCACTGTCACGAATGCATGTAAATATAAATTAATTAAATTAATTGGGTTACTCTGTTTTATTAGATATATTACCAATCGCGTTTCTTTGAAAACCAACTGTAATACAAGAGTTTGGCACCAGCAAATGAAATTGCGCCAAGAAAAATTGGCGAGAAGCAACTGGGCACCATAGACTAAAAGTTTACCTGGTTATGTTTACTGTGCATAATATTTACAGGAATTTTCGCAAACTCGGCACAAATATTTGGGGAGATATAAAGTTTTCTTAAAAAGTCCCAAATTTTCCCGCCTGTGTTTTGCTTATAACAGAGTTTTCTGTTCTATTATACGAAACTTACAGAAAAAATGACAATATGTTAGTAACGCATTTTGTAAAAATTTGGAATTTTTAAAAAAATATTACAGTAAATATGAACATTTTTAGTAAATAATATTTTAATTGCGAAACATAGCGTAAGTTTTCTTTCACTACTTTAAAGCCAGACATACAGGGCAACTTTTATAAAAAAAAAATCAGTTTAATATCATTAGTATTCAGAAAGATATCGGCATTGCAACGAGCAGAATTTTAGCTTCTGTCGAAGAGAAGCTAAAAGATGAGGGGTTGTACACAAATTGATATTTTTTAAACTTATATCTTTGAATAATTATCTTAAATTGTATAGTGGTTAGGATTTGCTGAATACCCATGAACACTTGTAATATTTGTAACGAATAAAATATATATATATATATGTAGAATTATTAAAATATATTAAGAAAAGAAATTAATTAGATTAAAATATCGTTTGGCCATAAAAGAAATATATTTAAATATATCGTGTGGCCGTAAAATTGTAACAATATGTAACTCATTAATAATCACTAATCTCATAAATAATATAATTAAAGTAATAAATTTTTTATTATTTAAATAAGTTATTTATAGTGCCTAATAAGCTGGAATTTAAGTTACGCGCGTAATTGATAAGTGTTCATGGGTATTCAGCAAATTCTATCTACTATACAATTCAATATAACTATTCAAAGATACAAGTTTAAAAAATATGAATTTGTGTACAACCCGTCATCTTTTAGCTTCTCTTCGATAGGAGCTAAAATTCTGCTCGCTGTAATGCTGATATCTATTTGAATACTAATGATATTGAACTGAATTTTTTTATATAAGTTGCCCTATATATCTGGCTTTAAAGTTGTGAAAGAAAAATTACTCTAAATGTCGCACATGAGCAGTGAAATATTATTTACTAAAAATACTCATATTTCCTGTAATATTCAAAAAAATTTTCCACATTCTTACAAAATGCTTCTCTAACATATTGTCATTTTTTCTGTAAGTTTCGTATAATATAACAGAAAACTCTGCATGTTATAAGCAAAAAACAGGTGGGAAAATTTGAGATTTAAGAAAACCTTTATATCTTCCCAAATATTTGTGCTGAGTTTACGAAAATTCCTTTAAATATGCACATTAAACATAACCATTTCTGAAAGTTTCATCTTGTTCTAAGTATTCTATTAAGGTGGGCCAAAAACTTTTTTGTTTTCATCAGTTTGTAGACAGTCCCCTAATTGCCCTCAGCACCGAATCTTCAATGTAAAATGCGAGTTAAAGTCTATTATTTACATGTCCGAAGTTTAAAGGCAGTCAGTTAAAACTTTTACGGAGAAATTCTAAAAAATGTGAAAATCTGAAAGTGTCTGGATACTTTTGGACATATAGTGTAAGTTTTCTAACCTGATAGCTAAAAGTTCAAAATAATTTGGCACTCAAAGGGTTAAAAAAATACTCTGCTTTTAAGAAGTGTAATAATGTTAAAATGTTTCATAAGGTCAAAGCAAACAAGTCTCTCTCGTTCTGCCCTTTTACAACATGGAAATAAAATAAAGATGTGTAGATTTTTGTCTAGAATCAAAATTTTAAAAGTGTAGAAATAAATTTGCTCATGCAAATTATAGATGACAGATTTGAATGAATGAACAATTACTTCAATAACTAGGGCACTAACTTAAAAAAAACTTTTCCACAATTAGTGACAAAATCATGCATATCCATCATAAAAGAAAAAAATAGTGTTACTGTTTAATTTATGAATTTTAATAATTCATATGCTACAATTAAAAGGGGGGATATGAACCTAAAGGTATTATGAGTCACTGGAAAATGAGGTGTAGTTTTCAAAAGACAAAATAGAATCCCTCAAATGATTATTGTGCAGCAATAATAATGTAAAAAGAAAAGGCAATTTCTGAAAAAAAAATAAAATATAAAAAAGGCGCAGTTCGGGTCCGCGCCGTAGATCTTTCGCGAAACCGTCGGGATAAAATCATAAAATATGTGTTTCATATTAATATGTAATTTAATTATCAATCTCTTTAATACAATATTTACACTGAGTAGTATAATGGTTACAGAATATATAAATCACAAGCTACCATAGACCCTTGCTACATGCGATAAACTTTTGATTTATCTATTCTGTAACCATTATACTACTCTGTGTAAATATTGTATTAAAGAGATTGATAATTAAATTACATATTAATACGAAATACTTATTTTATGATTTTATCCCGACATTTTCACAAAATATTTACAGCACAGACCCAAACTGCGACTTTCTTAAGTTTTATTTAGAGTAGCTTTTGATGGCGCCATCTGCTCACAGTATATAGAACTGTTGGGTTCCTTGTTGGGTTTATGATTGTGTAAACCCAAATATGAAATAAACAAGCTGAATTTGAAAATAAAATTCAAGCTTTTATTAATCATAATTAAAAACTATTAGATTCAATTTCAAAAAAGCACAACATGTCTTACTAGACATCTACTAAGAGATTCATGAACAATCTGAAAAACTAGATAGAAACATTTCAAACACAAGTGAAACTCCCCCTAACCACTGAGCATGCCCAAGTCTAGACACACCCAGTAGTTTCTGAGCATGCTTGCAAGGGTGAACACCCACTGTTAACTGAGCATGTCAGTCAATGCATCTCAATGGCTGCTGTTTGTTTACATCAGACATTGAGATGCAGATGAAGATGAGGAAACTTTAACTTACTTTAGATTAACACAAAAATAATTTGTAGTACTTATACATTAAAATATATATTAATTTAAATATGGCCAAAACAAAAATTAATTTATCTAACAAGAACTACATTTCGCGTATGCGCAGTAAAATATTATTTACTACAAATGCTCCTATTTCCCATAATATTCAAATTTCTGAATTCAAATTTTAATACAATGTTTCTTTTACGTATTGTCAAGTATTCTGTAAGTTTCGTACAATTCGAATAAAACTCTGCATGTTATAATCAAAAACATGCAGAGTTTGAAATTTTCAATTTAATACCGATTTTTATTATATATTCTGATAAATATTTTTATTGTCTCACTTTCGTAATACCCTAATAATACTCCTCAAGCTCCTTAAAATGACACCAGAATCAACCTCAGCTAAACGTGCTTCCACGCTACACTTATTTATAACCTTACATAAAGCAAATTCATAACAATCACGTGCATGCACTTACACTGGTACGATGACATAACAGGCAAAACAATTATGACAAACTCTTACAGATATAATCCATCCGTTGTTGGGTCAACCATTCTTTTCACATTACCAGACTCATAGTTATTAGCAATTCAAATCTGATGTATTTTGTCACACAAGAAAGTTAGACCTACTATCACTATAACAAGTGGAAAGACGTTTTCATGTGAAAATTCTGTTCAAATTTCATTGGAAACATACTGACAAAACAAACTGTTCTAATCCAGCACTTGAAACTTAAATTCAATTAAATGGCTATCTTCAGGGAGTAGGCATAAGAAAATATATGGCTTTTATAGCAATGAATGTTACAGAACTAAATAAAAGAAATGGCGATCGGGTGAGAACATGAATATTCTATTAAGAAGGCAAAAAATTACATGTTTTTTACACATTACATTTAAAAATTGCATGTTACTGAGAATTCTATCTAGAAGAACAATGCAATACTTTCTTTAAAAACGAAACAGTGCCAAGAAATGTATTAAACAAGTCATTAAATTAAATATTCAGAACGCAGAATAAAAACTAAAAAAATCCTTAAAAAAAAACTTTTTGATTTATAAAATATTGCTGAATTAATCACTGGACAATTATAATAATCCCTGCCAATCTCATCCCTGGTTATATGTAATAACCAGGGATGAGATTGGCAAAAAAGCAAAAAGACTGAAATCATACGCGAGCAAAACGTTTGTACCATAATTTATAAGCGAAAGATGTTTTAAGAAGTAAAACACCACAACACGCAATATGATGAAAATATTACACTATAATAACTAATAACTTAATAATTTATAATTCAGTATGTATAAATAAGAAAAAGAATATTAAATTATTATTAAATCATTCACATTAAAAGTTAACAAACAAGTTTAACACATCATCAGGTGCACCAGAAAATACAAAATTAGACATTAAAACATTTACACCTGTACATCACTGCGATTCAACATACACCCAACAGAAGTCTGAGAATTATATTTAATAGCCTTTTGACAAAAGTTAGGTAAAAAAAATAAATAAAAATAAGGACAAATAATTTCTTTTGCTTCATGCAATTGTGTAAAGTGTATTAGCTCTTTATAAATTATAATAATGTATCATATACTGTGATTTCTGTTTTATTTCTTTTATTTTTATAAATTTTTGCAAAAGTAACAGCACAATGACAGATTCATTTAGCATTATTCCGTATTTGAAACCCTTTGAAACATTTCCTTAATTGTTAAAGAAGTGGTTTTCTTCCGTTTTTTTAATTGTGTGGCTTTTGTTGGCAACAGATCTCCATTAACACGCTTCACCCCTTGTTTTGGAGGCCTCCTATCTTTGACAGATTTTTCTTCAATAAAGGATGTGTTTGCATCCTCTGCAAGTTTATTTTCAGTAGAGACTCAAGTTTTTGCACAGTCTTCATTAGTATATCTCTCTGTTTAATTACTGGCATAGTTGTCAGGACTACACTATCTCTAGAATGCCTAGGTAAATCATGTTTTATTTTTTTATTTATGTCTTACTCTCTGCTTTTTTGTTGCATTTACACACAGCTTTTTAGCTGCCTCTTTAGACAGGAGTTCCTTTTTTTATGTAGTTTATTTATTTGTTTTTGTTCCATTTTTTTTTATTTCTTCATCTTGGTACGCCCTACAAGATGACCTTAAGTTTCCAACCAATTTTTTTTTTTAACAGGTTCATGCAATTTGCAAAATATGCCACAGAGGTTTTGTTTTCTGCAAAAAAGGTGAATTTAATACTTTGAATGGCACTGAATGTTGGAATGTTCATCCTTGTAGAGCATGCCGATATAATATTGATTCGTCAGTAGAAGATGAATCAGCTAGTTTCCTAGCCGGTGGAGTTGAGCTGCACGGTCCAGCATATTTTCCCAGAATTTTCTTTTGAAAACGGAAGATAGGAAAGTTTCTTATCTTTGTGTGAAAGCGGAATTTTCGGAAGAAAAAGCAAATTTTTGAGGTAAAAAAACCCAAAAAAACCCCGGAATTTTGAGAGAAAAAAAGACAAAAAAGCAGAATTTCTTCAAAATAACAAAAAAGCGGAAATTCGCAAAAAAGCGGAACAATCTCATCCCTGAATAACTTAACATTATTATCTCTACTAATAATAAAGGAGAATGTGTGCGTGGCCGTGTGTTGGTCCTCTATAGAGCAGACCGCAAGACTTTGAGCTACGAGATTTGGTACAAACATACTTTGAAGGGTGGGAATGTGCACCTCTGAGCCCTTTTTTTGAAATTTTGATTAATTAAAAATTAAGCTAAATGTTGGCGTTTTTCCATAATAACTTCTAATAATATTACAGCACAAAAATCATTTTTGTACCTTCTAAAAGTGCAAAAAGTTGCCTTTCCAATGATGTCAATGAAGTCGCGATACAAAGTTTTCTCAAGTTTTAATAAATTTTTAAAAATATTTTTATAGCATAGTTTGCAATAATACTTTTCATTGTTGCAACACAACTCAAACTGTTTTCATTGTTTATACAAATATTTAATTGCATATTTCTCTTTCATTATTGTAATCTGAGATAGGATCCTAATACATTTTGCCTTCATATTTTATTTCATCAAGATTTTTGTGAAATATGTAAACCAAGCTCTCTGAAATATTGCTTTGCTTACATTAAGGAATATATCCATTAAGCTGAATGGTTATGGTTGCTATGTTTTCATTCTTTTCTCAGCATGTTTTAATCCAGCTAACATGCCACTGGCCATAAAATGTGCTGCATCATTTTAATGCTGAAATAAAATGCATATTTTACAAGAGGAATAAGAAAGTGAAGATAGTGCCGACAGCATGGAATTGTTACATGACATGGTCAGTTATTTGACTCTATTAAGAACATTTATGCAGACAATGAATAGAAGACGTCCAAGGTCACTAATAGAACGAGGATTAAATATCT
Source organism: Araneus ventricosus (assembly GCA_013235015.1). Taxonomy (NCBI): domain Eukaryota; kingdom Metazoa; phylum Arthropoda; class Arachnida; order Araneae; family Araneidae; genus Araneus; species Araneus ventricosus. The sequence goes on from BGPR01001764.1 coordinate 34,264, forward strand.
ATTACAATCTGAAGTTTAAAATTACGTTATTAGTAGATAGAACCATGAATATAAAATGATGCAAGATTCAACTGAAATCATATTCCTGTCGAACAAGTTGGTTGTCGAAGGTGGCTAGTATGAAATAATTACAAATATTTTTTTTAATGAGTCATGGTTTGTATAAAAAATAATAAATATAATTAATAAACTTAAAAACTGAAAAAAAGTTACTTTTTCAGGGTAAAATTCAAGAAAGCCACATAGTAATTTCGGACTGGTGCAAGCTCTTTAGCAGAAGTTGCAATAGCATTCAAGGCTCCTGGAAGTTCGTCCAGCAATGAAAGTAGCTCCTTTTTTATATTTTTTCCCTTAAATCATAAATCAAAGCATATTACTCCACACATACAATTTTTGTTTCCAAGCTGATAAAAGAGGATTAAACAAAAAATTAGCTGTTACCATTGATAAAAGAAATAATTTGAATTTTAATATTTCACAATATCAGGTGTTTATCAAAGCATTAAAAAAATCAAGAATAATGGACATATTTATTTATTAAGTTCCCATGCAATAAGATATTACAACTTATATTTTTTTCATAGTAATAATTGAAAAACCTGTTTGATTGAATATATCAAGCTTGAATTTTTAGACTGTTTGGAGATTACATGAAATATTCTTATGAAGAATGTTTCAGACATAATGCATAGCAATCCAATGTATATGATAAGTTTTTCAGCAAGAAAGTTAAAACTTTAATATGCAATTTCCTAATCACAAAGCTAAAAGTCTTTTGCAGAGCCAATGAGATAGTTTTTGAAAACCATACTAAAACAACATTAGTTTATTAATTTTACCACTATTTCTCAATACAGTATTATTTTTATGTGAAAAAAATCATAAAAATATATTAAAACCATTTATTTTCCTCTCTGGAAAGAAAAAAAAATTGTCATCGCTAATTTAAAGTAAAATATTATAAAATAAAATTGAATTTTGAAGTTATTTTAGAGATTAAATAAAGTATATAATGATCAGCAAATATTTGTAATAGAAAAAGAAAACCCTCCCATTTCAAACTAGCAAAAATTTTATATTTTCCACCCCCTCTCTAAAGCTTATTTGGGGAATGAAAAAAATTCAAAATATGAATTTTATATTTCTAAAAATTGCATTATTTAGCCAATTAGCTACAGAACTTAGTCTCAAAAATCTCTTATGGAGCACCTATATAAAATCCAATAATAATAAGTACGAGTGTTAAACATAGGGCAAATTCTTCCAGTGAAAATTTTACAACAAAATTTAATCAAAATAATACAAGCTTACATTTTCATTAGACAAAATTAACAATTCATTGCTGAAAAAATTGTTAATAAAAACCTCAAAATTTCTACAAAATAATAAAATTCATAATAAAGAGTATGAAACATATATAAGTAATGCAGTTGAACTTTCATTGAAGTCTTAAGCATTTGTAAAATAATTAATGGAATTTCTTTAGCAATTTTATTGGTAATATAAAGTAAGCATGCCATTAAATAATATTTTTATCAAATTTGGAGATTTTATAATAAATGATAATTTTCTTACATTATGTGTACATACATCAAATGCACCAAAATAGAGTTTCAATTTGCTGTGTTTACTTGTCAAACTCAACTAACTAGTTGATGAAAAAAATTGTTACTAAATACCCAACACACAATAGCATGACAGGAAATAAGATCATTTAAAGACTTTCACAGGATAGTGTGATTCAGGAAACCTGAGTTTAGCCTGAATTTCAAGTTAGAATATGCTTACAAACTGTTTTAATTTGAGCAACTACTTGGTTAAAAAGCAAGGATTAAATGCTATAATAACACTAAAATAATAAAACTCTACATGTTTCTTGTGTACATGTGTATAATAATTTCATAAGATTATATTAATGGTACTTTTCCGTTAGTCGGGCGCAAGCGAAAAATCGCCAAATAATGTAGAATTCCGCCAAATTTCTTACAACCATTCTCTTGGCGACTTGGTTCGAGTTTGGTTCACAATTGGCGACATTTGCGCCCGGCTAACGGAAAATCGCTTCGCTTGGCGACTTGGCTCGCGTTTGGTTCACAATTGGTGACATTTGCACCCGGATAACGGAAAATCTCTTCGTTTCTTGGCGACTTGGTTGTTCACAATTGGCGACATTTGCGCCCGACTTGGCTTGCGTTTGGTTCACTTGGTGACATTTGCGGCAAATCGCTTCGCTTGGCGATTTGGCTCACGCTTGGTTCACAATTGGCAACATTTGCGCCCGGCTAACGGAAAAGTACCACATTAATTCATAATAGATATCTTTAACATGAATAAGGGCTTCTCTATTTAAAAAAGTTTAAGTACTGTTAAAATAACTTGATTTATAATTCAAACATAATTTTTAACTAAAATGAAACATGGCTTTAATAAAATGTAAAAGCAAAGGCCTTGGAACTCGCTTTCTAAAACAATGTGGAGTTTTAATTCAGTAAATTTTATTTTAAAAAATGCGCTAAATATTTCAATTACTGCGGATTTATCAGTTAAAAGAAACCTACCATTAGCTATTATTAAATCTTTGATTCAAAATTTTAAATGCATAACTTCAATTTTAAAAAAAATCTAAATAAATTTATCAGTGTAGAAGTATTTACTTCAATTCCAATTTGTTGACAAGAAGAAATATAATTTTCTCGCATGGCATGCTCATTTTTAGCATAATCTCCTTCTTTTTTAAGACTTTCCTGCAATGAAAGAAAGTACCTATTTCATTCAAATAACTTGGATAATACAGACGGAAAAATGATAACCCATAACAACTAAAGAAGAAAACATGCTGTTCTTTAAAAAACACCAAACAGAACTTTTTTCATATAACAGAGAATAACTTTTTAAGTAATCATTTCCAATTCTATCAAAAATATGTACTCTCTCGAATTAAATTGGTTTGAATCAAAATTTTGCTCAATACTTTAACACATCATTAATGTTCTACCCACAGAGAAGAAGAATCAGAGGTCTCACTCCGCAATTTGTTCGGCGCCCCCACTCGCCATTAAAAGAAACTTGCTACTTTGATTCCCGCCTTTTCAAATGAAATTCCGAAGCTGGCGCCATGTTTTGTAACGTTGTGCTGTGTGCGAAGACCATTTTTTTTAAGAACAGGTAAGTTTAATTCGTGTTTCTCAACTTTTATGAAAGACGATTCGCATTAATAAAATATTTGTAACATTCCCTTTAATAAATAAAATAATGAAGTTCTGTTTTCTTCATGCAACTGTCATAGACTTTTAAAATGCTCATCCATATTGAATAATACTGCTGGTTATGTATGCAATATACCTTAAAATTTTCTGTATTTTTAAAGATTTATTGCTGAATAATATGACCTGAGATTAAAAATAACCTCAAAAATACCAATTCTACTTTGACTATTCTTGTCAAAATATTAATTGTTATCTGTTATAATAATTTCCAAGCTGTAATTCTATGGAATTTTACAGTTATGAATATTGTTTTTATTTGTGTTCAAAGTTAGCAAAGCAATTTTGAGATGTGTATGAAGTATACTTAGTTATATCCTACACAAAGCTTTCTAAGTTAAAATGTATATAATAATATGTTTTTGATTATATTGCAGATATTAAGATGAAGTTTTCTAGCATTTTAGATTATTTTGATTTTGAAAAGTTTCTTTGTGATATTTAAGTTAAAAATTGTCTGTTGTGAAATGCAATTAAATGAAAGGGCTGATTAAGAATCTGTAGTCTGGTTAATGTTACATTATTTTATTATTACAATGTTGTATTTGATTTATCATTACAAAATTGCACTAATTTGGTACTATAAGTATGTGCATATTATAAATAAACCAGTATCTTTATATAGCATCTTATTTCTGCAAATTTAAATTCCATTTTATTTAGATTTTTCTAATTTTTATTAACATTTAATTATGTAAAGATTTTCCTGATGAAAATTAAACTTTTCATACTCGTTTGTATAAATAAAATAAAGGAAGTTTACCTAGTAAGCATATTAGCTAAAATTTTATTTAGAATATTAATATATGTTGATTTTTTTAATTATTACAACTTGACACAAGAAAGTTAATTACTTTGTTTAAAACTTAGAATTCTAATTATTAGTTCTTGATTAGATACCCTCTTAAGTGAATATTTCATTCATATTAATGCATGTGAATTGAGCAGTGTTTTTATAAATTGAAATTTATTTATATAAATGGATTCTAGTAGACTTTGTTTGTCCTTTCAGGCAATTTGTGATTTTTGCATCCCGCTGTTTCTGGAGGATTAACTGGATAGAGGAATAAAGCTTATCTACATCATCATGATTTCTCTATTTTATTGCTCAGGGAACACGTGCTAATGTCTTCACAATTCATTTGTATTTATGCACAGTATAGTTCACTTCATGACTCAAATCAACACAACTAACTTATATTTACTCTTCCATATATCTTTTCAAAGTTTCTGTTTACATTAAATTTTGAATAATAAAAAGAAAGTGATACTCTCTGATCTGAGAATATTGTAGAACTTTGTCTTAAAAGTTTAAATAAGAATTCACATTGACATTTATATACACTATATTTATTTATATTTACCTTGTATGGTTCTGTTGATCATAGTTTGAATAGATGCTTTAACAATGCAGCAATTCTCTACTTAATTTGAGGAAATACAATTTAGATTTTCTTTGTTATATCTAAGTTGTCATTACAACCTTATGCAGTCATATTATATTTTGACATAGTTTTCTTTTTCTGCAATTATTTTTTACAAATGTCAGAATGATGGTGCATAAACCCTAAATAACTTCAGGTCCTTTCTTAAAAAAAATTATGTTATAACCCTGGAGACTGAAGAAAATGATATTATATATAAGTTATATATTTCACATAAGATATATTTCAGGTTATTTTGCTTAAAAAATTTTCCTCTCATGAATGTAAAAATTTACTCGTATATGATTCTACACTTTAGATAATCATACTTTTTTCTTTTTTAAAGAATATGGTTTTAGTAAATCTGAATAGTGAAATGTATTTTTATAGTTAGTATTTTAATCTGTTTATAGTGTTAAGTATTTTTTTAATAATCACCTAGACACGAAGAATTAAGATCAGTATCAAAGTTATGAAAGATGTGAAATCAAAGAAGTTGAAATATGTTTTGCCCATTTGTAATTTTTATGATATTTTTATGTTTAAGCCTGCATATATTTTTCCAAACAAGGAAATTATATATAATTAAAAAGTCACAATTAAACATTTTTCCTATGGTGTGCAGAATGAGCGAAGTTTTATGGGTGTTTTTTAACTCCTGGTAGAAGTATCCTAAGCGTAAAGGGTCATTCCATTATGCCCGGCTCATTGTTTTTTTGCACGCCCTTATATTGAATATTTTTATACTATATATAATAAATCACTTTTGTGCATTAGAAATTGTGAACTCACAGTGTTTGTTAGAAATGTTATGTAATTTATTGTTCTTGTTCAATAAAAATATGTGACCTTATTTTGAGTTATTTGCATTTATTATAACATTGTGTTGCAAAACTCTATAAAGATATTTCATTTGTTTTATCAGTTGAAAAAATTAACTTTAGAAATTAATTTTCTGTATGGAAATTACATTCTATAAATTTTTGTATATTAAAAATATAATTTCTTGTTGAAGACTTAATATATTCTAGAAGGGGGAGATGGTTTAATATTAATTTAATAAAAAAAAATAGTTACCTGCATAGGTTTAAAAAATCACATGAATTTTCTTTATGGATATTAAATTCTATCAATTTTAGTATCTTGATTAATAGTGAATTTAAAAATTAATTTATTATTGAAGTTTTAATATATTCTGAAACAAATGGTATATTAACTTTAACAACAAAAATTAATTTCCTGCAGTTTTTAAAAAAATTATGATCTGAAAGACCTTTTCTCGATGGAGAATAAATGAAATTTAATAATTTGAAAAATACTTTGTACTTATTAAATTATGCATCCATATGTTATAAATGTGGTACTCTACAAGAGACAAATAAATTTTTTTTAATGTTCCAGATTTATTTTTAATTTCTGTATTAAAGAATAGGTGAGTTTAGTGAGAAAAAATGTCAGAACAATGTATCAAAAGAAATTAGTTGTTAAATTTAATAATCGTCAAAGGCGAATTAAAAATGCAGAAAAACAAATTATTGTTTACATCGTTCTCATGACGATAGGGATTGGTTTCGTTTCTATTCGCGTAATAGTGACGTATACCGTTTAGTTCTTTTAATGGCGAGTGGTGGCGTACTGTCTATGTGAAAGGCAATGTTAAAAAAGTTGCCATTAGGGCCTATGGGAGTGAGACCTCTGATTCTTCTTCTCTGTGGTTCTACCTTTATACAGTAAAAAATTAAGCAGTAAACTCAGCAGTAAAAAAACTAACTTACTTCTTGAATCTGTTTGCATTTAATCATCTGTTTTTTTAATGAAGGGAGTTCATAAACAATGTTACGAAAAAGCAACTGTGCAGCTTCAGCTGAAATTAAACACACATCTAATAAATAATCAAAATAAGACACTTAAAATTGATTCTGTTCCATTAATTTAATAATTTGTTACTATAGCATTTCTTTCAATGGTGTCAACATGACAAACATAATGTCAGTGCATGTCTTCTAAACATGTGATTAAATGTTGCATTGTATTACATCATTTACATGTGGCTATCATATAATATCTTATGTTATGTCAGAACTCTGTGTTTCTTCACATTTTGCACAAACTTTTTGAAGTAATAAAGTTTGGTACTGCTCAATCTATTGCTGCTATAATGCTAAAGAGAAAGCTGATTATTATATTAAAATGTTTTCCAATTTAAAAACTGAGTTATCAGGAAATTCAGGAAGTTTTAAGCCTACATTTTCTTTACAGCTTTAGGCATCAAGTTTTTTTTTTCCTTACACAATGGTGCAAATATTTAATGACTCAATAATAAAAAGTAATCTAAAAAATAAATTAAGTAAACATTTTAAAAATAAAAAAGGAATTCAATTTAACTTAGATTTACCCTGAAAAAGCCAATGAATATCAATGATTTCACCGTAAACATAAAAATATATTCAATAATTCACAAAACAATTAAGAGATGATAAAAAAAAAGTTACTTCTAATGTAAGTGCTAGAATTCTGTTACCAAAGACATATACAGCAGAGTAGTGATTATCCGAGACCCTCTTAAGCGAGTTTCGCTTTAACCGAGTCACCGAAGCATGGGAAGAAATTAAATCAGCGATTCTACAGAAATCGTGGCGGAAAATTTTGCCATCAGAGCAGCCGAGTGATGAAAATAAAGCATCTGATGACAAAGCTTTGTTGAGCCTGGCACAAACATTTCCTGTTTCTGAAACCCTTACTGCAAAAGATATTGCTGAGTGGATGAACGGCAAGAAATTACAGATGACATGATTGCAGATATGGTTGAAAATCGTGAACAAGGGAGCAGTAATGATAAAAACCATGTTAACCAAAAGAAAATTACGCATTCTGAAAGTCTAAGTTCGATTGAAAAAACCATTGAATACATTGAGCAGCAAGAGGCTACACCTATAATTCTGATGACACAAAAAAAATGACGTAACATTGAAGCAAAGAAGAGTTTATCATCCCACAAACAAAAAAATATCAAGCACTTTTCAAACGAACAATTTCATTCCCTGTTTTTATACTACAAGCATTGTCAGTGTATATCATGAGGACTATAAGTACCATAAAAATTACTAAATTGTGTGTAAATTTATATTTCATTTCTTTAATTAGTGATCATTTATGTAAATCCCATTTAGCCAAGTTTTTCGCTTATCCAAGGTGAGCTTGGTCCACATTAATTCAGATAACTGCGACTCTACTGTAATCCAAAAATTAATATTTATTTGAAACAGCAAAGGAAGTGCTCTTACCATTATAAGCAACAGCTACACAATAGATTCAAAATTTTTATTGGCACGAGTCACTTGATGTTTTTCGTGTGAATGTGAATTAACCCCATTAGAGTTTTTAAATTATAACTTTGATGCATAGTCCTATCAATAACAAAAATACTTTAAACTGACTGTGTATGTAATGGCACAAGCTGCAGTCCGCCTACACAATTTTATTTTTTATTTTAACTTCTTAGTGAAAGAAGTAATGCAAAAGTAAATACAAAATTTAAAATTATCACAATTTTCAATTTCAACATTCTTCACAGGCATTAACCAATGCTTTCAAAATAACAAGATTTATAAAAAAAAATTAAGAGATATTAGTTTATCACAATAAATCCACTTTTTTCTGATTAGGTTTTTCTACCTTAATGCTAGATTTCGATCCAGTCAAAAATAATTTTAGCCAATAACAATAAATAACACAAGTCCATTAAATCATTTGAACAATGTTCAGATGATGTGGAATTCTATTCTATAAATTTCTACACACAGTACAAATAAGTGAACCACATTTAATATACATATATATTTAATTACATATACAGGAGATATTTGAAAGAAGTAATACTCAAACTGCAAAGCCAAGACTTTACTAAGATTTTCCTATTTAATGGATAATATCAAACAACACATTGCACAATTTAAATAGACTGGTAGGCAAGATTTACAATAAAATACAATCCAAGACAGATGGCTTTCCTTTATAAGTCAAAATAGATTTTTTAAAAAAACAAAGAAAGTTAAAAAAATTTAATAAAGGTGCTACAAAGCACAAACTTTTAATTTTGAACTGCTACTCTAGTATGAATATGTTCTCTAATGAAGCAAAAAGTTTTATTCAGTTCATGAAATGATGCATGATTTATAAAAATTCATGTGACCCGATAGGCTGGTTTAGGTGTCTAAAATAACAAATATACCGATAATGTTCAAGTAATTAACTTCGATACATAAAAAACAAACAGTTGAGAGAGGTAAACTATTGAGTAATAATATCACATATTTAGGAGACAAAATTTAAATATTTCCAATATAACAGTATACTTACCTATGTATATGTTATCTTTTTCATATAATTTTACTATTTCTAACCAATCTTTCATTCTCTGTGATGAATATTGACCAAATATGTTTTTAGTAGAGGATTCTGTTTCTTTTAGAATTTCAAGTATACGTTTGCAATGAAAGTAATTAATATCTAAAATAAAGAATTTTAATATCAGTCAATGAGTGATAATATTATGAATTGTAAAAGATGAATTTATTATTTCATTAGTTGAAAAAAACAAAAACAATATACGAAGAGAATATTAACAGAAATCTAGAACACTAAGGAGGAAAAAATACTTGTTTAGCATATATAAGTACTTTCGATGGAGAATTAAACATAAAAATTATAAATATATATAATACAAGACTATTCAACTATATGAGACACTGAGAAACAATTCTTCTTTCTAATCCTTCTGATCTGAATCAGATCAGACCCATGAGGTCCTTCACCTTCATCACCTCCAACACGAAATCCGGTCGCTTAAGTAGATCTTCATACACCAAGGCAATACAGTCAAGCAGATGTTGCGGAGTGGCCTCAATCATGTTGCACTTTGTGTAGTATTGAACTTCTTATCACCACGAATGAGCTGGTGGATGTCTCCAAGATATGTTAACAAGGGCCTTTCTTCTTGAGTATAACTCAAGATAAGTCAAGGGTTCTGAGGCATGGTAGTACCTTCTTTAGCAAGACTATCAGCAATATTGTTATATTTTTAATTTACATGTGATGGTATCCATTGTAGATGAAGAACACATCAATTGCACAGGGTTTTGAGTTTAATTCCCCTCGGTCACTAACATTTCGAATTATCAAGACATTTGGACAACACTTGCTGTCCAGAGAATCCATATCTTCCCATCAATTGATGTTCCAGAACAAAGTCTAAAGCCACATCAATGGCGATAATTTTGGAGCGGGAAAACTGAGCAGTAGTTAGCATTTCTTCGTTTAAGAGAAACGCCCCCCCCCCCCCCGACCATGCTTAACAAAAAACCCACTACCTGTATGTCCAATTTCATTCTTGCTGTCATCAGTATAAATCAGAGTAGCTTCAATAGGTATATTATTGATCACTTTGAGAGCAGCCTGTCTTAAGTATTCCGGATGCTGGGAGGATTTAATAGTCTAAGTCAATAACTCTATATGGAAGAACACATTAGGCAAAGAGTCTAAAGGAGACGCAATAGGTTTTAACGCATTAAACTCAACAAGAGAATGCAATGCATCCATTTTCAAAGCATGACCGAGGGGAGAGAAACAATAATATATTAATGCTACTTCAATATTAAGACCAAAAGCCATACTTTTAACTTTTGATGCTTAATTTTTCAAAGCAAATAATAATTATAAATATATGTGAAATCTTCAAATTTTGGATGTTGGTAGAGGCATTGCAAGAATATTTCACAGACGATTAACACAATATTTCCTTTATTGAAGTATCGCAGAGATGTTCAAATCATTTTATCATCTTGGATAATATTTACGAGTCCACACCATGATCATACTGACGAATAACACTGGCCGTGTGTCGCTTGACAGTGAAAGACAGCAAAAAAGGGCAGTTAACATTGCGCAGAAAGGTTATATAGCGGAAGAAGGGTATTTTCCCGGAAGACTCATGATTCAAAGTGAAAGTGTGCTTATTACGATGGAAGTGGAAGTAATTAAAAATAAGGTATCGTTTAAAATAATTACAGAAAGTTAAGAAATTAAAATATTACATATATGTAACAAAAATGGTAAACAAGTAGGAGAGTTTTCACTTGAAAGGGTCTTTTATTTCATTATCTTTAGCAGTTGGCAATAATTTTGATCTTAGTAACGGTTTTTAAGTTATACTATTGAACCATGACCAAGAACTAATTTGCTCTCTGTGGAGAGGCATACGACAAAAAGAGAGCATGAGAAACAGATTCATAGCCTTTATGTACAAGGAAAAGGGGCTCCCCTCATTTCGAAAGTGAAACTACAGAAGAATGCTGATTCTGCTATTCTACAGAGGATTGTGATGCTATTTATATGGTCAAATCGATGTTAAACAGTTAAAATTAAAGTAATTAGATTTTGAGAGGTGTGGGAAAACCAAAACCCCATGCAACTCAGAAGTGTTTTTATCTTTGTATTTAAGTAGTGAGAATAAGAACCGATTTTAAAAAGGCAGAAATATTGAAATTGTCACATACTAGTTGATAACCTGGCATTGCCCAAGATCCATATTTTTTCATATGCCTGAATTCGTTTTTTTTTTTCTTCTTCTTTTTTTTTCTCTCTCTCTCTTTTCTAAAAATTTTGTCATTAACTTCGCCAAGAAACGTAAATATTGTTCCAAATCTAGCCTTTTTTTTATTACATTATAACAGTATGGTTTGAAAGAAAACATAAAAAGTTTGGAAAAAGAAAATTTATTTTAAACTTTTTAAAAATATACCATATATGTAATAACTAATATATCTTAACAATAAAAAATTCTAGTGTAGAGAAATTTCCATGCATTGATGATTAAAAACATATACTTAAAAAAAATCTTTAGAACAAACAAAATATCAATAAAGAATATACAATGAAAAACAAAACACCAAAAGAAAAAGGATACTTTTCGGATGTTTATAAATGTTATGCATGGAAGTTCGCTAAATGAATTGTTTGCAAGAGAAAAAATAGAACCTTTTATTCAAACCAACTTTAATAGTCTCAAAAAGAATAATATATGAAGAGAAATAAACAAAAAAATTAAAAACGCAAGAACTAATAAATTATACAATGGATTTGAATAATGGAGAAAAAAAGAAAATTTGCAAAAATGTCCACATTTAGTACATAAAATTAAATAAATAAAAATCTAATTCAAATTTTAAAATAATTTTTATGGCGTTAGCTCCCTTTTGTGCTAATCCATCACTGTGCCAAATTTGGTCCCAGTAAGTCAAAAGGTCTAGGCGTGCATAAAGAAAAAAAAAAAAAAAGAAAGAAAAAAACGAACATACATACTCAAGAAAAACATTGCTCATTTATATATATATACATAAAAAATATATATGTTTAAATCATATATACATAAAATATAATATATATATATAATATATTTATATATATAAAATATAAATCTGTAGTTTAATTATTAATGATGATTTAATATAGTATATATAACTTATTTTAGTTATAATGCGGAACTGTAATTAGTATTTAGCTTTTGTCAATTATTGCTATGACTTTGAAGCAGTAAGCATTTAGTTAATTTTCTCACTCTTTTCTTGATATATTTTGGAGATTTACTCCTATATTTGTTGTTTTTTTCCAACAATTGGCCCTCACAGAAAGTTGGTGTCCATAAATTTCGAAATAATGTGACATAATCGATTCCTCAGGTCGATTGGCATTTGATTGTTGGAATTCCATATCCGGATTGGCTTTTTCATAGTAATAGTTTTTAATATTATTAGCTTCCTGTATTTCATTGTGTGAATAATATTTAGTTTTACAGTTTATTATATTTAATTTTAAAAGATGATTTAATAGGTGTATATGATGAAAATGTTAGTTGAGTTTTAATGGTTTAAAAAAATATATAACTATATATATATATATAGTAAATACACAAGCAGAATGACTAAAAAAAGTATAACAGGTTGAATTAAAATATCCAAATCAAAGAAATCAACTTTCTGTTTCAATAAAATAACTATACCAAACTGTAGTAATATTTATCAAATCAATTTCTGAGCCTTACACATGAATATTTTTCAATGAACAAAAATATCCAATTACAAAATGTAATATGGGAAAGACAGAAAGTTCAAATCCCCAGTCTGCTGCCTGCCTCTAATAAAAACAAATTATGTGCCATAAAAACATGAATTATGAAAAAACTATTCTTGCAATGGAGACTGCAACATTTTACGAAAAATTTTTTGCATACTTTTTAAAATTTTTGTTGCCAAAATTTTAATTTAATTAATTTGTTTTTAAATGGAGACAAATTACTTCCTATTCTTCCATCTATAAAATCATTATTCAGAAACTATACTACCTTACACAAAACCAAAAATTATTTCTTAAAAAAATCTTTCACAAATCATCACCTCTGTGATGTGGTGGGATATGACACAGCAAGACAAAACACTGAAACTTAAAAATTAAAATATCACCAGGAATTTAGCAGAATTTAAAAAACTAGGATCTTCAAAACACTTCTTAGTGCTAACACACACATTTTCCTTCCAGAATATTTTGAACTACTGACAGAGGCTGGCCAAGGCCCGGGCAACTGCCCACGGCACCAAAGCTGTAACGCAAAGGGAGAAAGAAATGGTTTGATTGACATGAGAGCTCCGGCGAAAACGGCAAAAATTTTCTTTTCATTTTGGCGCAATTATAACAATACTAACATTGACAATTACACAAAAATTCTAAATATTAAAATCCCATACATAAAATTTTAGTTAATTTTTAAAATTATATTTATATATTACTGAGCAGAAAGCTTAGAAGTGTGCAATGGGTCAAAAGTGGTGTTGGTTTTGTTCGAACATTTTTGTGCACCTTCTGTATAATTATTCAAAAGAACTTAACTCATATGATTTTCGTAAGCTAGATAAGCACTAGTTAACCAGGACAAAATGTGAGAGCATGCAAAGTTACAACTACTTGAACCTGAAGCAGTAGAACATTTGAATGTCTTAAGTGACTGTGAAGAATCTAGCAATATACAAGACGCGAAAACTAGTTTGCAAACCGAAAACACAGACAACAGTACTCAGAGTAATAAGGTTTGTTGGATTTTAACATAAGCATTACTCTTGAAATAATAATATTCCAACTGTTTTTTTGAAAAATCAAATTTGTAAGTATAAAGTTCCTATTACATTTCTTCCAATCATCAGAAAGTGGTAAACATTAGAAGAAAACTTGTAAAATTACAAATTATTTCACAAAATTTTTAATTTTTTTGTTTCTTGATAAGTTTGTGATTCAAAAAAAAAATTGTACCACGCCTAAAAAAAGTAATAAATCAAAGTTTCACATCGATAAGCAAGGTATATGATCATGGCCGGATTACCAAAGAGCCAACTGCCTATGGGTCCTGCAACTTTGAGGAGGCCTTACTGAACTTAAAATCCAGTGTCGTTTAAATTTAGAACATTATTCTTGGAATATTTTTAATGTTTTCGAATTTATTAGCAGATCGTGGGTCACATGTCAACAGCCCTGAGATACTTTGCATTAGAATATTCAAATAATATTAAAAAGCTTTGTAATTTTTTAACCATTTTATTTAAAATTACTTTTAAATTTCAATTTTTTTTATACTCGAGATTTTAAAATTTTTTTAAAGATTAACGAAGAAATGTTTATTTCAGTTGTCAATATTGTTTGTTGCTCAAAAACTGCTTATTTAGATATTTAAATCAATAAAGTTATCTGGTCTTGGAAGTTGGGGGGGGGGAGCACTACATTGCCTATACTGCCCTCTTAAGTGTAAAAGGAGTATCTCAATTTTTTTCAATTTTCAGATTTTTCCTACTTAGTAAGTTTGTGAGCTGCCCGACATTATTCCCAAGTAAAAAGGCCATATTTTATTAAAAAATAGTAGAAAACCACTAAAGAATTATGCATATCTTATAAACCTAACACAATATATTTTTCTGACTCTACCAGTAACTGTTGCTACTGGCGAGAGAAGTTTTTTGAAACTTATTAAAACATATCCGCGATCTAGTATGTCACAGGAGTGACTAGTTGGTTTGGCAACTATATCAATTGAACAGAACCTTCTGTAGAGCATTGATATTGAGTATATTGTGTAAGATTTTGCAGATAAAAAGACAAGAAAAGTGATCATGTGAAGAGACTTTATAATAATGTGTAAAGAATCATATATTTTTAAAATAAATTTGTTCAATACATTATTTTAGTTTCTGTAAGACTTCTTTATATTCTTAAATATTTCTGAAATTAAAAAATTCTGACCATAACATTATTAAGTCATATTTGCAGGTAAAACATGCATATTTCTAAGTAAAATTTTGTTGGACATTTAAAATACAGACAATATAGAATTTAAAAATTGTGTTAGTTGGCGGTGGGCACCAAATTGTTGTCTTGCCCAGTTGGTAAAATTACCTCGGGCCGCCTCTGATTATTGATTATAAAAGTATACAACAAAAACAACTGTAATCTATATGCATTAAATTAACGAATGGAAAAGCACCCAAAATTACTTTCGAAAGAGAAAACTTATAACTCAGAAAATTGATACTTACACGTTCCAGCTAATAAATTTGCAATTTCATCAACAGCAGGCATATCCTGAATAGCATTATTTATATTCTGCCTCACAGTTATAATATTTTTTTGCCAATCACGAGGACAAATTAAGCGGGTAATGAGGAAGTCTGAAATGGAACAAAAGTTATAATTATAAAAAAATTATTTAAAGTGCAAAGGATAATAAAAGTACAGTATAATTATAAAATTAATTTTATACGAGTTAAAAATAACAATGAAATCATTTTTGCATTTTAATGATATGCAATGTTTAATAATTTTATGAAGGATTATTGGTATATTACTGTTGGCATTGCAGTAGTGTCCACCAAGCATAAATGTTGCCATATATATCACTTTTCTATTATTGTTACAGCAATGAGCAAATTGTACAAGTTATCAAACTGCAGCAACATTATGCCATAAAGCATACTACTTTTTTACCAACTTTGCTATGTATTTAGAGCATTTGAACTGCTATCAAACTAACATAAAAGTACCAAATTATCTTTATTGTTATGAAAATTGTCCAGTGAGTGCACAGTGAAAACAGTCCAAGAAGCAGGATACTAGAGAACAACACTTTATTCATGAATATTCTGGAAAACATGAAGCACAGGAAACAAGAAAAACAGCTGTTGTACAAATGAGCAACACAGACAGTAAATCACTAATAATAACAGTAACAGCGCTTTTCAATACTACTCAGAGTCTGTCAGCTTTACCAGCTGGCACTGTAGACAAAACTCTAAAGAGATTCAAAGACGTTGAAACATGTTCTCACTCCTAAGACGTTCATTCCTTATCTTGAGAACGTCAGTATTTTTACCCTTTTCTGGCAGGATATGATGTCACAGGAAAATTCCAGAAGAATCTCCATAACTTCACTTCTAATACAGATAGCAAGAAAATTCTAGCATTTTCAAGGACCTTCATTTTGTTGCCAAAATCAGGGGATCATTGACTGACACTTCCCAAGGCATTCAAAAAAATCTCTGTAAATGTATCTTTCCAACCATAATACTAACATTACAGGGAAGCGACCTTACAGGCTCACAACATTATAAAAAAAATCTTGAAATAATTTTAAAATATGTTTAACGGAAAAGTTATCAAAGCATATACAAAAATTTAAACTTTTAACAAATATACAACTTTTTCTTAATCAGCTAATGTAAGAAGTTGTTTTTTTATGAATACATAAAAAGACACACCCAAGACAGTATAGTGGAACCTCGGGAATTCTAACTAATCGGGGCCAACCTCTGTTTGGATTCCAGAAAATTTGGATTATCTGCAAAATTCAGTAAAATACTCTTGACATACCAAATGCAGTAGAATATTGGTTTTGGGTGTTTTGTGAAAGAGTACAGAAAGAACTAGCAGCAATTCGCAAGGTACAGTGGAGTGATAAGCAAACAAATTGCGAGTAGTGACCTTGAGCTGGAGTGATTCACAGTTACTCTGACAATGCACACTGAAAATAACCTAGTGGGTTAAAATTGAGATGGTTGGTTTTGCCTCCTGGTTAGTCCCCCCCTCCAAGTCGAATCAGTGTTCACTTCACTGATATTGTATGGGTTGCCCTATAAAAGCCTATCATTGCTACATTGTGTTGAAGTGTGTGTTGTGTGAATGAATTAATTTTTGCTCAAATACAGTATCACTGTTTCTACGGTCAAGAATCAAGATAATTCCGAGGAAACTGAAGAAGACACCTTGACAGATCTTGTATCACATGCAGATGCTGCTGGTGCTCTTGAACTGGCACTATGCTACGTAGAACAGCATTATGCCATTACATCAACTAACGTGATGTGATGGCATCACATTGTCATGCAGGTTTAATTCTTTACATCAAAAAAAGATAACTGATTTTGTTTCTACTAATTAACTTGCTGTATTCATTCTTAAATATCAATTAAAATGTTCCTTTTAAGTTAGGAATAAACATTAGCTTTGTTTCCGATCTGTTATTATTTTTCCTTTATTTTTTAATAAAAAATTTTCAGAAAATTAAAACAAATATTCAGATTATCCAAAACTTCGGATTCCTGGGGTTCCACTGTATTTAAAATCGATGAATAGTAATTATGTCAACTTCTAAAATTTCTGGTAATGTGAATCAGACAGCAGTCTACTGTTTTATTCACTTTTGTATGGAAAAATTATCTCAAGCATGATCAAACATACAGAACTACTAGTTATAAATATATATTAGTTATAAATAACAGATTTTTAGACAGATGCACAATACATTTTAGATAAAACTGCAAATTTGTAGCTTTCAGCAAATGTTTTTATAAGTTTCTTTTTGTTCAAATTATGATTTCACAAATCGGCTGATAAAAGGTCTTGTACTGCTTCCATTTATAATCTACATTTCAAATACGGTAAAAGTTTAACTAACTGGCATGCTCAGGAAACGCCGATTTCTGGATACCTGAAAAGTCCGGATAGTTGAGTGTGAAAGAAAAAATGGGGGGAGGGTTGTTTTTTTTTTTAATAGATTTTTCGGCCAAATAATTTGTTTTTATCATTTTGAAATGTGCATTAAATATAATTTTTAAGAATACTTCTGTATCTTCTATAACATTGTATTTGCAAAACATATTATGAAGATTTTAATTTAACATTGATGATAAAAAAAAGTATAATCTGTAGTCGAATTTTTCCCGTAAATATATAGATTGTAAAAATATAAACATCTAAAAATAGCCGGCCGACGAAACTGGAAAATATTCTACTCAGCGAGCATAATAAAACTCTTTTAAGTGATCATAAACAAATCCCAGATTGAATATCAAAACTAATTATCTTTTTAAAAAATCGCAAGGGTTATTGCGCAATACGCGCGCCTCCAATTCTCCCGCTCGTGATATTAAGTAATCAGAATCAACATCTGCCGGTATTTGGAGAGTAAATAAATAAAGGAAAAGAAAGAGATTTGCCAATCTGGAGTAAACCCCCCCCCCCATGAGCCTTTTTTTTACAGATTCGATCCCTTTACCTTTTTTTTGGTTGTCGATTTCGTTTTTAGGTCTCGTTGTTCAGCGAAAAGCGATTTTTTGGTTCTCACTTTTGCTTTTGAACCCACCCTCAGAGAACAAGTCTGTGCATGTCACACTACTGTATATTGTTTTCTTTTCCCTTCTATGTCCCTCCATGCAGAGCGGATATTGCATTCCAGAAATAAATTGTCTGCGTGAATGGAACGGCGTAGGCGCGAGCGTGCTAAATTTTGGCGAGCGGTTGTAAAAATTTTAGAAAAACTCATTTTCTAATTTTTCTGCTTATTTGAGATTTCCGAATACTTGAATGCCGGATAATCGAGAATTTACTGTAGGTACATCTTAATTAACATATGCCATTAATACCGAGATGGCCTTTATGCTTCTTTTACAATTATAAGCACTTTATTCTTGGTATTTCATTAAAAAGGAAAAAAAAAGAAAAGAATTGAATTTGTTAGTTAAAAAAACAATATTCTTTGAAAGGAAAAAAAATGCTGAATATTTTATGCTGGGGCTTCTTAGCTTAGTTTAGTTAGATTAACACTCTATTTTGAAGCAGCACAAGACCTGTTTTGGAATGGAAGTCATAATTTTTAGCTGTGGTAAGATAAAGACAACATCTAAGCCAGCACCCTGCAGCAAAACTTACACACCACACCAGCATGAGGATAATGTGCACAGGTACATGCATGCAGAAAATCTTTGATACAATTGAAACTCAAATCGCAACACTCTGGTCTGAAAGTTGAAATTCTGCTAACAGACCACTGTGCATGCCAGGGCTTCTCAATATATAGATCACAACCCAAAGTATGAGAATAGTAGGGAATAGAATAATAGGGGTAATGAAAAATTTTACAAAGCTTTCTTGTTTGATTTTTCAGTATTCATAATGATAGATAAATAGTGCCCTTTGACTTAAGAACAGACTAAACTTGCTGAATAACCAGTTTAAATTTAATATATTTTTATCTACCATTCATTAGTACTTCATATTGATATTCCAAGTTCAGTGTTATGAATAGGGGTGGCACCAGAGGGGTGACCAAGGAGGCCAGGGCCCACCCCCCATCGGGAAAATTTTTTTATCCCGTTGGGGAAACTTTTTGTATAGAGTATTCAACTGTAGTTGATAAATAATAATCATGCAAAAATTTGAGACCAATTTCATTACACTCGTCCCGCTGTACAGCAGGTCGTGCCACCCCCCTCTGTCAGGCAAACTCTAGTGCCATTCCTGGTTATGAAAAATATTTCTTGAAGAAATTATAGCAGCTAAAGTTTTTTAAAAATCTGTGCACAAGTGAAAAAAATTTCAGAAGCTGTATTTTGAACTATTATTGGTACTTGTTTGTTAAAGCGGCCACCGAGCTTACTAGGCGACCTTCGGATTTTGCCAAGCTCATAAGTTCAGTGTTCTACAATGCTGATAATTTCCGAACAGATTTTTTTAGGAGTGCCGTGATTCTGTAGACTTTTTGACGAAGGAACATTTTGAGATGAGAGTTCATTTTGGAATTTTAAAAAACGTACATAACTCACATTCAATGAACAAGTGTAGCTACTAGGTTCCTGCTTTGCTGAAAGCGAAGCCGCTGATGTTTTTTTAAGTTTAAAAAATTTGCCCGATACCCACTTCAGATGCTGCAGGTATCGCATGTGCAAGAGACCAATAAAAAGCTCATTGCGTACCCAAAACAAATGTTCTCACATTGCCGAACCGTCTTCCTCTTAGCGGCAAGATTTGATCACAATCTTGGCGATTTATCTTGGTTGCTTGGCGATTCAATCTTGGAGGCCGCTATAACGTGCAGGTACCCTATTATTTTTATACTACATTTATAATGATGTATTGATAATCTGTCATTAGTTTCTCTGTATTTTTTATGGCAATTTCTGGACCTTGAAACAATATTAAAGCAATGTGACTTCTACATATGATGCAATGGTTTTGTGCTAAAAATGAAAAGATTGTTTCTAATTAGAAATTCAAAAAGTTTATACAATACAGCATCAATTATCTGAATACCAGTCAGCCAAAAGGATTTCAGTCAGCAAATTCAAATTCATAACTGGCTGGGCTGATTAGAGAATCTTCAGGATCTGAAGAATGTAACCAAGAAAACATTCAAGCCTGGCTTGAATGTGATGTCAACAACCCTGCCTATCAAGTACTGGCTGACGATTAAATCACTGCCAATGCCTTCGATGACCAGAAAGAGCCTAGCGACAACGGCCGTGTAAAAAAAAGAACCGTCCAGTATGGAAGCCTTTCACTCCTTGAGATGGATATGAAGTGGTTAGAACAATAAGAAGAATGTGATGCTGTCCATTTGCTATCTTTAAAGCGTGAGCAAGATTTAGGGGTAAAAAAACCCTCTGAAACAACTCTTTGGACTTCTTTGCCTAAACTGTAGGCATACTTTAATGTACTACTAATTTCGGTACTTTTCCGTTAGCCGGGTGCAAATGTCGCCAATTGTGAACCAAACGCGAGCCAAGTCGCCAAGCAAAGCGATTTGGCGCAAATGTCGCCAAGTGAATCAAACGCAAGCCAAGTTGCCAAGCGAAGCGATTTTCTGTCAGCCGGGTGCAAATGTTGCCAATTGTGAACCAAACGCAAGACAAGTTGCCAAGAGCGAAGCAATTTTCCATTAGCCAGGCGCAAATGTCGCCGATTGTGAACCAAACACGAGCCAAGTCGCCAAGAGAATGGTTGTAAGAAATTTGGCGGAATTCTACATTATTTGGCGATTTTTCACTTGCGCCCGGCTAACGGAAAAGTACCCTAATTTCTGTAAGGTATGTATTTGTAAGATGTGCGATATAAAATATATATAGTTTTGTGCTTTCATAACCATTAGAGTTTGTAAGATACCTCGCAGTATAAAGAGGGATAATAAAACTCTAGTTTAGAAAGACTAAAAATTTATCAAAAATCCTCCAATAGGTACAAGACTAGATAATAAGGCATTCTGAAAAAGACCTGAACAATTTAAGAGAAAGCATTGACACGACTGATGAAGAATGAGTAACTTCAGAAGTAATGAGAACAAATTTAGAATAATAGAAAATGAAAATAAATATATAAACTGAATAATAAACATTTACGCATTCTGTGAGAGTCTAGAAATTCACTGAAAGAAGAAATCATTACGAGTAATAAGTGAATAAAAATACAAGTACAGCAAGCAACCTTATGTTATGAAACATACTAAATATCATTACTTTCATTTTTTTATTAGTAACAATTTTTATTAGCTTACAGCTTATTTTAAAGAAGTAACACAGCTGAAATTTATTATTTTATAGTTCCTCCTTAAATGTAAATCTGCTTTTTTTACTATGTTTCCACAGAGGTAATGAAAATGCTATTCACCCTCTTTTATAATATATTTCATATTTTCAGATTCAATTATTCACAGTCATATGATGCAGAGAGTTAAACCACAACCAATAAATATGAGAAAATTAAATCATCTATGCCAAGCTGCAAAAGCTAATGCAAGCAATGAGGAGTCGTAGACAAGATTAAAGATTAACTGCCAAAATGGAAGGTCGCATATACTTCCTAGATACACTATTGTAAAATATCAATTTTTAAGAGGGTAATTATTAAAATTAGGTTGTAATTAAGTAAGGGTTAATAAGAGATAATAATTAAGACTAGATACTAACTAAGAAGATAAGAGACTTTTTAAATAATTTTTATTCAAAAAGGAACCAGCGGGAGTGGTCTCCCCTAAACTTTCTCGTATACTCCTAACACATGTAGAGAAAACTAGAATAATAAAAGACGTCAAATAAACTTCCGTCGCAAGTAAACCAAAGTTGGAACCACGCGTGGTTTGAAGGATCAAAACAAATTCAAATCCCCTGCGCATTCTTCTGCGCAACAGGACGTGGCGAGACTCCCTAAATGTTTGCTTCCTTACAAAATCGCTCCAGAATTGGTTTTTGGCAAACTGCCAAGTTTCGGAGCGTCCGTTCTCTCTCCAATACACAGCACCAGTAGGCATGCGCAGGGAGTTAGTTTCAAAACTGAACAAGTATGCGATTATACAGACCGACAGACAGTCAACCCTTTGACGGATTTGGCCCAAAATTTTATACGGACCTACATTCATGACGATAAAACTGTGTACCAAATTTTATCCATCTAGCTATTCAAGTTTTTGAGTTATAGCGTTCGCATGACTTCGGACATACAG
>BGPR01001764.1:56835-104497 GCA_013235015.1 Araneus ventricosus
TCTGTACTTCGTTCAGGTTACGTATTTATTGCTGTTTGCTTTCATAACCATTAGGTTTTACAGATACCTCACGAGTACTCGGGATAAATAAAACTCTAGTTTAGAAAGACTAAGAATTTATCAAAAATCCTCAAAAGGTACAAGACTGATAGATAATGTGATTTGTAGAAAGAACCTCGAACAATTTAGGTAAAGCATTGACCACGACTGATGAAGGAATAGACTTAACTTCAGAAGTAAAGAGGTAACAAATTGACGAATAATAGAGACATGAAAATAAATATATAGATACCGATAAACATTTACGCGCATCTGATTGAGAGTCTAAAATTCACTGAAGAAGAATCATCTACAGTAATAAGTGGATAAAAATACAAATTGCAAAGCAACCTTAGTATGAAACATGCTAAATATCATTACTTTCATTTTTTTATTAGTAACAATTTTTATTGAACTTACAAGCTATCTAAAGAGTAACAAAGCTAGAAAATTTATTATTTTATAACTCCTCCTTAGAAGATGATAGATATCTCTTTTTTATCTATGATTTCACATAGAGGAATAATGTAATCATCCTCTTTTATATTATATTTCATATTTTCAGATTCAATTATTCACAGTCATAGATGCAGAGTTAAACCACAACCAATAAATATAAGAAAATTAAATCATCTATCCCAAGTTGCAAAAGCTAATGCAAGCATGTGAGGATCGTAGACAAAGATTAAAGATTCAACTCTAAAATGGAAGAATTAGCATATCTTCCATAGATACACTGTGTAAAATAATTTTTAAGAGGGGTAATTATTAAAAATTAGGTTGTAATTAAGTAAGGGTTTAATAAGGATAATAATAGACAGATACTAACTACAGAAGATAAGAGACTTTTTAAATAGTTTTTTATTCAAAAAGGAACCCAGGGAGTGTCTACCACTCAAGACTTTTCTGGTATCTCCAACACATGTAGAAAAAGCAGAATAATAAAAGGCGTCAATGGCAAACTTCGATGCTTAAGTGAAGACCAAAGGTTTAGACCCACTGGAGTAAGTTTGGAAGGATCAAAACAAATTCAAATCCCTACGCCCATGCGGGACCTGTGAGACTCCTAAATGTTCTATCCCTTACCATCGCTCCAGGGTGGTTTTGGCAAACTGCCAAGTTTCGGAGCGTCCGTTCTCTCTCCAATACACAGCACCAGTAGGCATGCGCAGGGAGTTAGTTTCAAAACTGAACAAGTATGCGATTATACAGACCGACAGACAGTCAACCCTTTGACGGATTTGGCCCAAAATTTTATACGGACCTACATTCATGACGATAAAACTGTGTATAAAATTTTATCCATCTGGCTTTCCAAGTTTTTGAGTTATAGCGTTCGCATGACCTCGAACATACAGACAGACAGACTTCCCGTTGACGGATTTTGTCCAAAATTTGATAGAAACCTACAAATTCTGTTTAAAGACCACATACCAAATTTCATCTCCGTAGCTCTAATAGTTTTCAAGTTATCGTGTTCACAGACACACACACAGACAGACATAATTCCAAAATTGTGTTTTTCGGAATCAGGGAGGTCTAAAACGTGGAGATTCGTCAAAATCTCGAGTTCGAATTTTTTGACGATTACAATACTTTCTCTTTGTATACGAGAAAGTAAAAAGGAATTAACGTAAACATAAAACACAAAAACAATATAAAATAACCAAAGAATTTGCTGAATGACGCAAAAATAAAAAAATGAAATTGCCAATATTTCAACTGAAATATTCACATTTGTAATATAAAAAAGACAATACAGAATTAAAAACAATTGAAATTTAGATATAAAAAGCAAGACAGTTTCCTATTCATTTCATTGCAATGGTAATGCATATCTCTGAAATAAAAATGGCAGATTCACACTGTCCTATTTAACACTTCCAATTCCAAACGATAACAGCTCCAAGAAGGGAGCTGGAAGAATAGCCAAGGTTATGCTATCATAGCATCCTCTGGTAAAAAGATATGAAACGAAATTCTTTTCTAGTGCATCTCTCACATACACATGCTCGCTGGAAGGTTAAAGCAGCTCTATGGTTTTGGCGACTTGGCACCATTTTAAGAGTGTGTACCAACTTCTAGAATCCGCCCCAAACACATAATTTGCCATTAATTATATTGTTAAAATTCTGATTCTTCTACACAGTTAACCCTCTCAGGGTCTTTAAATTTTTGGACTAATGTAAATTTTCAATAGTTGTAATGGTGATAAATTTGATTCCCAATACAACCTTGGCTTTGAACTCAGAAAAGAACAGAAAAAGTATCACAAGCTTTGATGGAAATTGACATAAAAAAAGGCAAATTTTACCACTCATTGATAGATAATAGGATCTCAGTGCATTTTTCCTCACTAAACATCCCAGATTAACTTTTTTTTATTAAAAATAATACAAAAATGTCATAATTCAGAAAAATGATTTTTCACATCAACGTTGCACTTACCAAGTAACCTGTGAAGGCGAATATCTATAGGCATATCTTCTTCTTTCTGAAATAATTAGAATCGACTTTAAATAAAAGCGTAAGGAATGTAAATGAAAATCAAAATTAACGAACATTAAAATGTACATAAATGTTTAATTTCAAGGGAGGAAAACAATTTATACAGAAATGCGTTATTTACCATATTGGAAAGTTTTATGTATGTTTTCCTAAATTATTTGAGTGAAGTGCCGGTCAATTCTCGATATGCTGCAAAAAAGAAATAAATTTAAACAGATAAAACTCAAAAGCAAAATCGATCTACTTCTAGCAACAGCGTTATTCGACAATTGATCTGACACGACAAAATGTTTATGCGCAGCAGTACACGTGAACGTTTTGTTTTCGATTCTGCTTTCCCCCTGATGCCAATATCGAATGAAATATTTTCAATGAAAAAGATTTGACGGTCGTACGGTTATGTCATGTTACAATGTCTAAAAAATTCTTGCTGACATTTCCTTTTTATTTCTTCATTCATATCAACTATTATCTCATTTTCAAATGACAAAAATTTAGGTTGGGAGCATCATTAAAGACAGGAAATTTCCTCAGCTCTAATGTATCTGCCCTCATTCATAAAGATTTCCTTTTTTTTCCACAGGAGTTCGTTTTGTTTTGAAAACCTATCAAAACATAATAAATGAAGAACAAAACAGATAAACAACGTTGCAGGCTTTTTAAAGGCACTCTCGAATTCCGATACCAATTCGTGGACCAATCATTCGTTTCTTCTGATTGAATGATGAAAAAAAAAGGGGGGGCGGAATCAATATGTTGACTTCAAGTTTAACAGTTTGGTTGGCATCATCTGACTTATGTATGTACGTACATTATGTTAAATGAAATTTCTGAGGAAATTGTACACAGTAAGAATATCTGAACATTTTGGATAATGATTTTATAAATTAATTTAGTTTTAATTGACTTGTAGCATTAATTTTTTCAATCAGTTTGAATGTCAGTATGGTATTTATCTCATAGTAGATATTCAAAACCATCTACTTTGTCCTGTACACTTGCATTTTGATTCTGATAGAGATTGGGTAAGACAAAAATAAACACTTCTGAAACGATTTTTCTTTTTTATAACTTGTATTTTAATGTGTATAAATTTTTTTAGGATTTTCTAGATATTAGTTTGTGTTTTTCTAGATTTTGTATTTAAAATATTTTATTTTGCGGCTAGTCGCGTCTTGACATTTTTTAATTAATCCTATCGATGTATGCTGATTTATATTTTTTTCTCTTTCTGGTTACTTGATAGGAGGAAGCTATGATTATTTTTGTGAATAATTTGATCATTAAAATGTTTGTGCTTTAACAAGTAATTTTAAGTCAACTTTTGTTTTGCAGATTTTAAAGTTACCATGCTGAGTTTGAATAAAACTCATTATTAATTGAAGATGGTAATTGTCTGCAATCATACCCTTAGGTAAGTATGTTGTTTTTGTTTACAAATATGTGCACATTAACATGTATCTTATAAATGTATGTATATAACGTGTACAAATGTATGTACCAATATATCATTCCACACCTACTGATGAATTTATACATTTACTTTATTAGCAAGTCCATTTTTTTAAATTAGATTTTTTTTACATGATTGAGAGGCAATTTATTTTATAGTGTTTGAGTTTTTTTTTTATTAACTTTACTCTTTAAATATAAGAATGTGATGGGCACATTTTATATAATGGTACTTGAAGATTAATATTTTGTTTGTCATGGATTTCTTTTTGAGATACAACAAGTGCAGTATAATCTTTATTCAGGACTTTTTTCAAAACATTTTGAAACTTTGGTTTTTCTGAATTGTTTTCAGTTTTGTTTTTTTGGTTAATCTGCAGTTTTAGGGTGTGGTCTTGTTTTCTGGCATTTTTTCTTGGTGCGACTCTGAATGGCATCACCAACTTTTGTCGCCAAGAGGTGGACGGCTCAAAATAGAGAAATTTATTGCTTTGATTCTTTACGTTTGCATTGAGCAAGCAAAGCTACTAGGTTTCCGCCCCCTTGCTAGCGAAGACGTTGGATGTTTTTATATGTTAAAACAATTTGCTCAGTACCCACTTCAAATGCCACAGGCACCGCATGCACAATATCTAATTTTCATATACCACTGGCTTTGCGAGCAAAGTTGGTAATGCCACTTAGAGTTGCGCCAAGGAAAGATGTCAGGAAACAAGACTGCACCCTTAACTACAACTGTTTTTTGCAATAGGGCTTGGGTAAATATTTTTGTTTTGAAACAAACAAACTGGCTGAAGGGATCGTATAACAGCTGTTCCTTTCAAATAGACTTGTAATGAAATTATTCGGTTTTTTAGCTAGTTTAGTTACAATTTTTATATCTAACTGAATGAAACCTAATCTTCAAACACTTTTTTCATCCACTTACTTACAAATACTTTGTTTTTATTAACAGCTTCTCAAAACCCAAAATACTCTCTGTTCTAAGGAGGCATGTGCCGTATTTTACAATTTTTCTTTTATTTCTATTACTTTGACTATATATTTTGTTGGACGAAACTTCAATTTCTGTTCTTCACGTTTGCATGATGTTCATTTTATCTGCTTTTGGTGAAGAAGAGGATTTGAACCTCAGTTCTTGATTTGTTATGACATCATTCCAAAGATGGGAATGTTTAGTTATTGCATAAGTATATATAGCAGAATTGGAGTGATGTCTCATTATGATGAATTATCATGATGATTATGTACAGTGTCGAATCCAGGATTCGGGTCTGGGGGGCGGCGGGGGAGGTCATAAAGATTTTATATTGTAGTGACAAATGTCAAACCTCATGGCTTATGTAAACCAAAACACTATAACTTTACAGACTTTCCTCACCTGACAATAAGAATCATAAAAAACACTACAATACTTTCGCTAATTTAATAAAGAAATAAGTAGCAAAAAAGAAAATGTTTTTGACTGCATCAACGCTACAAGTACAAGTGGAATGACTAGAAAAGTAGGAAAATTTTCGAGCCTGTCAAGCCAGAAAGCAATGTTGTCACAATTTTATTATTTTTTTTAACTGAAAATTTAAAAAAAAAAAAACAGTTGTAGTGATTTTAAATAAAATCAAGAATTTTGGTTTTAGCTCTGGGGGGGCTGCAGCCAGATAGCCCCCCCCCAGATTCACCACTGATTATGTATGTATTATTATGATATGTTTTCTTTATGAACTCCAGTTGAGTTCATGTATCAGTTTAAAATGCTTATAAAAAAATTGAGTCTTTTCAAAATTATGGCTCCTTGTTATATTATCGTAAGAACCGCTGCCACACTCTCCGCCACCATCATATTTTATAATTTTTGATTCTAAAGTTGCAAGAATTTGGCTTCTCTGTATAATATAATTAATAGTTTTCATTTGTTAGGTTTTAGTTAATTAGTTTTCATGTGACTTTCTGTTTTAATTTATATGCTTTCAATTTAATACATTAAATTTTGAAATGCGTTTTAAGCTTTAAATATTTCCATTTAGTTTTATGTCAAGATGTTTCTCTCATAAATTCATTTTAATTTCTTGATTTATTGAGTATAATTTTTTTATTTCACTCCTTTCTTTGTTATCTCAAAATTTTACATTTTGTTTATTACCTCTGAATTATTTATTACATATTTGATTAAAAGTAATTTAATAAGTCTATGAGCAGTAAAAGCATGTAATTTTAAGGTGAAGCAAAATTAATTCTAGTTTAATTTTATTAATTAATTGCATGTTTATGATCTTTGAATTCTTTGCGTACTTTGATTAAAATAAGTTCATTAAAGTTAAAATAATTAAAATATGTGTGTTTTAAGGCAAAACAGAAATTATTTATATGAGGTTTCTTCTTGCTTTGATGTTAATATCAGATTGTAAAAATTTATTAAAAAATTCTTTAGACTACTTTTGTGTCTCTTTTCATCTATATGGTAAAAGTTCAGTTTATATATATAATATAATTTAATTTTGAAACATTAAGGAAAATGCTTAACTTAGGTTTCTGAAAAACTTTTGAATAGACATTTTTTGTTTTAATTGAGATAACCATTTAACTCTATAGAAAGTGAACTGCTTTTATATTCTAAAGAAAAATATTGATCAACTGATAAATATGAATATTTGAAAATAAATTCTGTATAAAATAGTGAATTCTAATCATTAGATTTGAAATAATTGTAAAGGTATTGTGCTGTTCTTGCAGAATTTTCACATGTTAAACAAAAGTGTTTCTTAAAGACTTCTTTTTGTTTCTCTCTCTCTCTCATTTTATTCAGTTTAAGTTTCTTGTTTATATTTTTAATGCATTTTTTGGTCTTTAACAAATGTAATTTTTTTTGTTTTTTCTATTATTGGCTCAAAATCGCACATTTTTATATAAGCCTCTTATGCAAATCGGTATAAATCGTGAAGAAATGAATTTTTGATGTATCTTTTTAAATACTGTAGTTTTTAAATTGAATGTTTGAAGTTTAATGAATGATAAACTTTTTAACCTGCGAGGACGCGCAAGGGGAAGTTTGACACCCCACACCACGTAAAATGTGAAAAATACTGACTTCCTTTTAGTTGAAATGACTCAAATTCATGCTAGCTGCATTTAAGGTCATATTCAACAGATGGAACGTGCATCAAGAAAAATTGCTTTATTATTAATTTTTTATCTGAATTGAGCTTGTGGGGCGTCGAACGCCCTCTCGTGCATCCTCATCTCAAGTTTCTTTGTTGAGTTGAGTGAACATATTATGGATAGGAGGATAATGCTGTCTCGCTATTTAAGTTTTGGTGAGGAAACAAGTGGACTTAAGAACGTTATATATTTCTAAAATGTAGATTTTTGCAGGTACCAAGACCTATAAACTGGATGACAGTACAAGTAAAAATGTTGTCTGAGTGGTGTAAAAGTTATATAATTCTGAGGATGTAATGTAACTATAATCAGTTAGTATGTGTCTTATTGCCATCGCAAAAACTTATTGAAGAAAAAACATATAATTATGGGAATTATTTGGAAAAACAGAATTGAATTAAGCTCTAAATTTATTGGATCTAAAGATAAAACCCCACATTTCTTTATTTGGATTTCTAAAAAAAAGTTTCCTGTGTACCTAAAAAAAATTTTAAGCAGTTTTTTGCTATCCACATTGTATAAAGATGATTAAATTGAAGAGTCTTTACTATAATAAATATTGAAGAGTTGTGTGTAAGAAATATATTTTTTCTGTTTGTTTGCAATGTGCTGAATAATATAAGTATTAATCACTATTTTTTTTGTTTAAAAATTTGTTCTTGTATAACTGGAACTGTTTGCATGGATTATTTAGAACAGATATAGCATAAAAATGTTGCTAGTTTTGCTTAGATAGCGAAATGATGAATTAAGGTGTCACACACACCCTTGCATGTCTTGTTACTCTTCGTAGCACGCGTCCTCCCGAGTTAATTGCCAAATCAGTAAATGCAAACAAAGATTTTTACTTGAATCTGAAATTAGGTACATACTGTTTGTACAGTAATGCAAATTAATTCATAATTTGCAACAATGCTTTTCATTGTTATAGCATTCAAACTGTTTTTATTGTCTCTACAAATATTAAATGCCATATTTTTCTTCATTGTTCTCAGAAATGAAGATGCTGTTTTATTTTCCCATATTCTTTCTCAATGGCGTAATGAATTTTAATATCTTATTTTATTTGATGAAAATTTTTTTGTGGAATATATAATACCCTCTGAAGTTATTAAGAATGTATTGAAAACCTCTTTTTCACTTTTGCTGTTTTAAATAGGATACCAATACTTCTAATTTCTTAAAATGAAGAAATGGTTCTAAAATAAAAAGCATTTTCATGAAATTTTTCCTTAGCTGTAGTACGCACCCCGGGATTTACATTATATCGGTATATAGATATGTCCTCCCTCACTTGATATATTTTTCAGGCTTTTCTTGTCTCTTCTATTTATTAACATATTTTAATTTAAATTCAGTTCTGCTGATATATTCTTGCAAATGTTGTATTATTAACCTTCCAGCAGGCATAGCCTCTATACCATCATGAAAGGTCGCACATATTTCCTAGATACTCTGTTGTAAAACAACAATTTTTAAGAGGTTAATTATTAAAATTGGGTTGTAATTGGGTAAGGTTTAATATGAACGATAAATTATTTAAAAAGGAATGGAAACAATGTAAATATGAAACACAAAAACAATATAAAATGACCGAAGAATTAGCTGAATGATGTGAAAATAAAATAAATGAAATTGACAATATTTCAATTTGTAATATAAAACTGTAAAAACAATATAGAAGTAAAAGAACAATTGAACTTTATATATAAAAAGCAAGAAGTCTGTTTTGTAGTCATTTCATTGCAATGGTCACACATATCTCTGAATTAAAATTGCATATTCACAAAGTCCTATTAAGGCCTTCCAAGAGATGACTAACAGTTCCTCAAAATGTTTATTATAATGTTGTATGTACTATAATGTAAATTTAAGATGTTAGTTATATTTGAAATGTTGGGTTTGAGGATTATCTACATAGAGTCAAATCTCGGTTTTTGAAATTATGAACACTGCTGTGTTTTTCTTTGAAAAAGTTTTATTTTATTAGTTATTTTGGTTTTTAGCTTGTATTAAAATGCTACTTTAATAACTATGGTAATTGTATGTCTTATTTTTTATAGATTCTGTTTTCTAATATCTGTTCCAAATCAAAATGAAGATATTGATTCATTATGATACTGGGGATTCTGTTCAGCAGTTTAAAATCTTCTGAACTTTGGGTTTGCCTTATAAACATGGATAAAAGAGCACAGGATCTCACAAAAATGCATGGTTCTACATCACTTCCTCTTGGCCATGAAATTCTTGCTGAGCAACCTCAGTGGACTAGATGCAATTCTTTTTCCTCCTGTTCTAATGATTCATCAGTGTTTTGCAGCGGTCGTCCTTCACAAAACTCCATTTTTCAAGCTGATAAGCACTTGATAAGTGATGGACAGCACTCTTCGCATTTGTCCAAGAGAAATCGAAATTCATCCGGTTCTTCTGTGTCTAGTACTGTGTCATCCGCAAGTGACAGAGACACAAAGAACACTTCTGTAATCATAACATCCACTTCTCTTCCTCAAGTTGTTAAGACTGAAATACGAAGTGAAAGCTTGTCGAGACTATCATGTCCTGAAATAAATCCTAATAGCTTTAACCTTCAGCATGAGGCGTTATTGTCTTGCTCAGGCTCTCCAAATTCTGTCTTGCCATTTCGACATAATTTGAGGAGGAACATACGTAAGAAAACTTGCAGTTGTGATTGTACCACAACATGTACAACCCTTGTTGTCAGACGCTACAAGGAAAAAAATTTAGAGGAAGAAACTGTCATATCTAGCACTAAAGTTCAGACATGTGTTCAAAATAATGCCACTCAAGCAATTCATAATGTTTCATTTGAAAAAAGCTTCTCTTCAGAAAAAACTGAAAATAACAGAAAACGTAGATCTGAAGTTGAAAAACTGTATGACTCTCTCCATGAAATTAAATGGGCCAAAAATTTTTCTCCTGATAATATTTTACGACAGCTTAATATAAGGCAAGCAGCATCGTGTTCCTTGTTTGGTAGACCTTCCCCTAATAAATCGAGTTCTACTTTTTCTAAACCATCCAAAAAACAAAAGCTTGACAGTGATCAGTCATCAAGCCCATCCAATGATCAATCAACAGACCTGTCTAATGTTCATTCAACTAGCCCATCTAATGATCAATCAACAGACCTATCTAATGTTCATTCAACTACCCCTAAAACTTCTTCAGAGAAAAAGAAATCTAATCGAATTATCAAAAATCATGTCCGAACAAATCTTACTCTCAGAAGTCATTCAAAAATTGCAGCTTCAAAGAACGTAGATTCTTCTCCAGTTAGTACAGATGCTAGCAAACAGTCGCCTTCTAAAGGCCTTAAAACCTCAGATGTGCTTGAATCTGAAGAAAAAGTCAAAAGTTCTTCTCCAGTTAAAAGTGAGCATAATTCTATAAAAAATTGTGTTGGTTCTTTAGAATCATCTTCTATCAAACATGAAAATTGTGTAGAAAAAAGTGAGAATGAAGAATCTTCATTATTTACCAAAGCTGAATCATCTTCTTTACCAATAAATTATTTACTGAATTTAAAAGGAAATTCAGATATAGAAATTGATTGTCCAAACATTGTGTCAGAATATCCTTCTGCATTTTATGACATCGCTGAAGAAGGAATACGTACGATTGATGCATGTTTTCGAGAAGTAGGAGCTGAAGTTGTAGTTTCTACTTGCTATGAAAAAGACAATGATTTACCTCGATTAACTGCTGTTAGAGATAATGTGTTGGACAAATGTTCACCTATTGATGATGGTCCACCTGTTTTGGAGCCATGTGTGTCTCTTCAAGATCGTGTAAGCTTACAGAATATTGAATGTAAAGTGGCATCTGATTTTCCAGTTTCTGACAAATCTGATGCTGCTCTCAAATATTTGTATGAAAAGAATATACATCGTTCACCAAAACGTGAGAAAATAATTTTTACTCGGAACTCTCTACAAGACAGTCCAGTCATTGATGAAGACCAAAATCAGGAACAGTCTATAAATGTTCTTAAAAAACTGCGTACTAATTCTGTTAGCAGGCATGTAGATAATTCATTAGTTAAAGATGCATGTAAAAAGATTTCAAACAAGTATTTAAAACTTTTGCGTTCCAAGTCTCGAGTTCTGTCTGTTGAGAAACCTTCTAAACTTACAAAAATAGAAGAAAGTTCTTCCATTTTACCAATCAACAGGACAATTGACCCTACTGTTATTGAGAACAAACCCTTGTGCCAGGATAACAGTATTGCTTCACATTCATCTGCAATATCTCGTTTCCCTTTTGACTCAAAAGAGTTGAGTTTCAGAACTGCCGGTGAAAATGCCCAAACTACTACAATTTTACAGACTTCTAATAAAAGAGTATCCTATTCTAATTCTAATTTTCCTGAACGGATAGCCTTTAACCAAAGCACCTCCAATTCTTTTATGTATTCAAATGACAAGGAATCATTCAGTCATGTTAGTACAAGTACTAAAAATTTAGCAAATCAATCAGTAATTGTCGAAGAAAGTAGTACCAACTTTCTACATGTACAGCATACTCCTCTTCCACCAGTGATATCCACTACTTATGTGCCAATTAAAAATGCAAGTAAGTTGCAATTTGTAAAAGTATTCCATAATTCTAACTTTTCTTATGAATTTATTAATCAAATTTTATTGCAATTTTTAGTGTATTCTTTTGTCAAAATTAACATTGAAAGCTTATATGGATGTGTTTCATTGCAAAATGAAATTGAAGTGAATTGCAGTTGGAAACTCAGCTTCATTGAATCTCTTGTATTTTTAGTTCTAGATTTCTTAAATTTATTTAATAGTTTGTATCCAGATTATTTAATTTTATTAATTAGGTTTGGGCGGCGTCGATGCATATGTAAAAAATAGATAAACAGAAAGACGTACACTTTATAATTTCAGTACTCGGCTAAAAATGCAGCATTCCCTTCCCTTCTTTTCAGCATTGTTCTTATTAATTTTACAGAGCTATGCAGTTGCTTATAAATCAAATTGTGGTTAGTAAAAAAAAAAAAAAATGGTAATAATAAGAATTCAAATATGTTTTGAATCTTAAATAGTTTAAAATATGTATGTTTTAAAATGTTGTTATGCTTAATGTCGACTGTCTTCAATTAAATAAATCCATGATTTAAGAAGAATATTATAATAAATCAATAATTGGTACATTATGATTTTTTTCTCAAACCATCGGCAAACAATATGTGACATTTAATGGATAAATGTTAATAATAATTTTTGATGTGTAAATTTTCAATAAAATCTATTGTGTAACTTAATTAAATGGCATTTTTCTTTTTAGCAGATAAGCATCATGATCCGAATGTTGTTAATAGGCTTTATCGTGTAATGCAAGGATGTGAAACTTAAATGCTAGTACAGGCCAAATAAGCAATTTTTTGGTTTAAAAAAAAAAAAAAAGGATTTTTATAAAAACCTGGGTTTATTTTTTTAAAAAACATAAAAAAGAAAAAGGACAATGGTACTATTAATTAATGGTTGACAATTAATGTTTTATTCTGACACTTGGCATCTCTTCCCTTCTGCACTGATTAATTTCGAAACTGATGCGTTATGAATGTCAGTTATTCCGGATTCACATTAGTTGTAACTAGATTTCTAAATTATTTCATTGTGCAGATATCCAGACTTCATTGATTTCTATAATCTATGCTTGTCAAGCACAAAGGCAAACAAGGGGACAGAAACAAGGCCCAAGTTTATATGGGTTTTAAATAGGGATGTAACGAATAGTGATTTGGCCGAATACTGAATATTCTGCCAAAAATCAGGCCGAATATTTACTTTTTAAAAACATTACACTTTTGATGGTAAATAAAATATTACACTTTTGATGGTAAATAAAATATTCATCAAATTTTTTATTGAGTTTATTAAACATTTAAACACCTTGATGTATTTTTGTAGTATATTTTAAACACTTTAATTTTAAAAATAAGACAGTGTGGCTTTCACAAATCTAAATAAGGTATAATAGTATAATTTTATCTATAGATACATTAGATTATATTTTTAAGATTTTTATTTTTTTTTAAAAAAACTTGCTTGTCATCCTTAATGTCCTTCCAGTTAACTATAACAAATTTCTTTTCTCCAAGTCAGAATGTTAAGTCATTTCCTTTAAAATATATACTTCACTTCTACTTGCCACTCACTAAAACATTTCTCCTTTTCTTTAACCTTTCATCTGCGGGTACTTTCTTATATATGTGGATTATAAACCACACCCACAGTTAAAGGGTTAAAAGTTATTTAACAATTACATATTACATTTCAATACACTTATTAGGTTTTATTAAGTGTATTGAAATGTAATTGCAATATTCTTTGTTAAATATATATTTAAAAAAAATAGTAGGCTGAATTTATTCGGCCAAATATCTGTTTAGCATTCGGCAAGATTGCTCTTGCATCATAATTGCAGGCTTTATAATGATAAATGACATTAAATATTATTGAATATACTATGTAACTTAAAACTGAGTAAATGTTAGGAGATTTTTTTGGATAAAAAATGCAATGAAATATAATTCTGAAATATGTTTTTGTTTTATTATTTAATAGTATATTTTTTAAAAATTATTATCTCAAAAATATTCAGCCTAATATCTGCTTAGTATTCGGCCAGCCGAATATTTGTCTAAAGGGCCGAATAGTTGTTGAATATTCGTTACATCCCTAGTTTTAATTAGTACAAAAAAACAACTTTAATAATGGAATTTTTTTTTTCCAAATAAGTACAGAAAATTGCAATGGTATAATTAATAATTTCTTCATAATATATATCTTCTGTTCTACTAATTTTCGAGGAAGTCT
Organism: Araneus ventricosus; assembly: GCA_013235015.1. NCBI lineage: Eukaryota > Metazoa > Arthropoda > Arachnida > Araneae > Araneidae > Araneus > Araneus ventricosus. The sequence goes on from BGPR01001764.1 coordinate 70,845, forward strand.
TGTTGGTAGCAGTTACTTTCAGAAATTATGTAAGATGAATGTCAATGATTCTGAATCTTGAAAGAATTTTATTTCCTTTCATAACTAAGAATAATTGACAGTACTGATAAGTTCTTCTAAACATGGAGATAATTTCGTGTCTAAATTTGAGCATTTTCAAATCTGGCTGATATTTAAAATATTATGTTTTCTCTAGCTAATATTTTAAATATTTTTAATGGCAAATTTAAAAAACTGAGAAACAATAGATTTTCTTGGTGATTAGCTGTGAACTTTACTGTAGAAAAAAAAGGTTTTATCACTTACTGGAAATTAAATTAGCAATCTGAAAAGAAAGGCCGGACTACAAAATTATTTGTTACATCCTATGAATTTGGCACGCCTGCTTTATTCTAGTAGGTTATGGTAATAAAATGATATCGAAGCGATAAAATTTTGAGTGAAAGAATTGATAATAAAGATTTGAGTGCTTAAAAATTATAAAAGGACATTTTTTGAATTTTTTATGTGATTTTTTAATGAAGGACAAAGGAATGCCTATTTGCTTATGGTTTACAAATGGTTCAATGAAATTAAAAATTTTGTTTGTAATAAAACTTGAAAGATAAATGAGTTTAATTAACTTAATATTTTGCAAAAATCAAATAGCTATACCAGTCGTAAAAAGTAATTGTGGGATATAACTTCTTTTGTCAAAATAAACATTATTAATGTCAAAAATTATATTATTAGTCTATCATTAAAGTGGTTATCAAAAAGATTGATCAACAATGATCAATGAAAACTGTTAAATGAGACTGTATTGTCTGTATAATATATCTTTATAAGATTTTTCTTTACAGTCTGACAAATTTTTAAACAAGTAAATAATGATGAAAGGTGTTTAGGAAAACATTTTCTGCTGCATCTGTATTTTACCGCAGCTCCTAGAAATAATTAAACACTTTTTTAAAATTAATCTTTGCAAGTACCATAACAATTTAAATATTGCATTGTGAAATTGTGTGCCAAAAATAGGTTTGAATAGATTCTTTTCTGTACTTTTATGTGACTGTTGAATTTTATTAAGGCATTTGTAAGAAATCCCGTCAGTGAAGTCATTTAGAATGTATTTTTGTTCCTACTATAAGCATTCATGTAATTCTGATCATTCCTGTTTAGTAAAAGAAAAGAAAACACTCAAAGCAGAAGTTCCAAGGCCACCTGCTGCCTCTTTCACTTGCCATTATCAGACAATAAAAGTGAATCGTCAAAATAGTTACACTCAAGTCCAGTTGAAACTAAATCGAGGATGTTCTATATTTCTTACAGTAGAGGTAAAATTTTACGCAGTATACTTGATATAATTTTACTAACTTTAACATCTTAACTGATTTTTCAACTATCTAATTAGATGACACCTTCTAATTTGGGCAAGTTTTGTCATTTTAATTCAATTGAGAATCTAAAAGACAGATAATGTAATTTTGTATCAAATTATAACATCTTTGCATGTCTTTGTTGTAGTTTACAAGTTAAAAATTGTTGCAATTTAATGCTTGTATACGGTATACGGCAAGCCAGTTATGGGGTTAATGCTTCATTTTCAAATGTGCATTCATAATTTATTACATTTCTAGGTATGAATTGCATTGGAATATTTTTTTAATTCCTAAAGATTTGTTTTTAAATTGAATTAAAACGAGATGATTAATAGAATTAGTTTTAATTTATAAAAATTTAAAAAGATATTCCATCTCGTAGAATCTCAGTTTTAGGGAATTTATTTTGTTCATTTATAGTAACTTGGTATTTAGACAACAAATTAATGGAGAGATAAAAGAGGTTGAATTTGGTTTGTGCTTGATGTTTAAATAGTGATTATGAGAGATTTTTAAAATCAATTTATTCAGTTTATTTTCATTATCTTTCACTTAGTTGAAATGGATGTATTTATTGTTTTTTTTTTAGTTAATTTTAATAATTTTAAAACAAGTTAAGACAAGGAGTAGAGCATGCATGTCAAATGATAACTCATATTGCATGTCATGTAGAATTAAGAAATATATAGCAGGGTTCCCACGGTCCTTAAAAACTCCTTAATTTTTATTTTGAAAATTAAGGGCCCTTAAAAGTACTTAATTTTGGTTCAAGGGCCTTAAAAGTCCTTAATTTCCGCTATCGCTAGTTGATTCAAATAATTTAGTCTTCCTTTCGCCTACAATGCGAAGCGCCTGCTCCAAGGTGCGAGATATTGGCGTGATGGGGATCGAGAAGTGAAAACACGGTATTTGACATCAGTTTTTCTGGGGCATTCTGAAGCTGATAAGATTTTGGCTGCCTTTTATAGTGCTGTACAGAAATTAAAGCTCTCTAAATTACTTTAAGTTTCAATGGACGGACCGTTTGTAAATTGGAAATTCTACGAACTGTTGCAAAATGATCTAAAAAATCAGCATAACTTCCAAATACTATGCATAGGGAGCTGTGGGCTACATATCCTGAATAACTCTTTCAAGCATGGAGAAAAGGCCACCAATTGGAACATCAACAGCATACTGTCTTCTTTGTACTGGCTTTTTAAAGATGCTCCAGTCCGAAGAGAAGACCTGATGAAGCTAAGTTCTAGTGAGAAATTCCCCTTGAAATTCTGCTGCCATCGATGGCTCGAGAATGTGCCATGTGCAGAAAGGGCTATAGAAATCTGGACAGACATTTGTAAGTATGTCTCGAAAGTTGACTCTGGGGCTCTGCTTAAGGTAACCTGCCAAGTCGTATTGCATTATTGCTCAAGCAGCTAAAGACAAATTAATCACTGTAAAACTTCTTTCTGTCAGTGGCTAAAATGCTTCAGCCATTTTTAGTCTTGTATCAAAGCTACAAACCCCTAGTGCCATTTTTAGCTGGTGATTTATTTACTCTGGTAAAAAACATGTTGGAACATTTTCAAGTTTTGAAGCATGACAAGTGTAAAAGCATAGATTCCATATCCTCACTTTGCAGCTTCTATTTCGCAGATGTAGCAAATTTTAACTGTGCCGATAAAGTATCCATCGGCTTTATTGGCGATGAATTACTGAAGAAAAAGCGAGCAAAAAAAGAGGCATCAGATAAAGATGTGTTAGACTTGAAAAGGGACTGTCAATGGTTTATTTTAAGGATGTTGCAAACATTAATGGGAAAAGTGTCCCATTTCATACTCTATTGCTAGAAATGCCTCTTTCTTTGACCCAAACAAAATGGTATTTCATCCCATGAGATGTCTGAAATCATTTAAAAATATTTTATCATATATTTAGTTGATAAGAGTCTGATACCTTCTAAGAATGGAGATGAAAATGAGTTAATATTGTTCTAAAAACCATCAGTTTACTTCATGGCAAACTTAGTTTCAGTTTGGTTGATCAAGTTCAGTTGAGATAGTTATAATTATTGTATACATATATTTTCTTTATAATAACTTGTTATAGTAATGAAACAACTGAAAAAGGAGAAATATAGCAAAATCATATTTTTAAATGGTTTTGTGATACTGTTGTGAAATTTGGAGCTCTTGGTAAGTATTTAAGACAGTTCAGGGTGCGTAGCGTCATGAAAAGTGCTTAAATTTGAAAACCATTTTTAAGCACCTTAAAAGTGCTTCATTTTGAAAACAGGTGCTTAAAAAGTGCTTAATTTTCCCAAGAAATGCAATGAAAACATTCTTTCTTCAAAACCTCAGACGTTGAATACGATAAATAGAAAGCGTAGTCATAAAGCTTTGTTTACCGGATGTATCAAGAATGAAAACCGACGTAAGGGAAGAATTCGGGGAAGGAATCCAGGGGTGTCGACACATGTTAAGATAACGCTTATAGTCCAGTCAACGAAGGCCCAAAATGAGGGTGGAAAAAACATTAAATCATATAGTTTTAAAAATTGTTACATATTTTCGTAAGGGGCTCCTCATGAACGTACTAAAAGGCCCCGGTCCTGAAGGGGGGGCTCGCTCCGCCATCTCGTATTTCATCCCCCCTTTTTTAGTTTTTCTTGAATATCTCGAAGACTATTCAGTTTTCAAATTACAATTGATATAACAAATTAAAGAGTGTAAAATTCCCTACAAATGCATGCTTTTATTTTTCTAGCTTTAATAGTTTTTAAGATAATTGGTCTCAAAACGGATGAATTTGTAAAAAATCGTAGTTGATAGTCCAATCAACTATGGGTTTGAAAAAAACATTAAATCGCATAATTTTGAAAATTGGTACACATGTTCGCGAGAGGCTTCTGTTGAATATTCTAAAGGTTCCCGTCCTGGGGGCGGAGCTTGCGCTGCCATCTTGAATTTCATCCCCCCCCCCTTTTTTTAGTTTTTCTTGACTATCTCGAAAACTATTCAGTTTTCAAGTTCAAATTGATTTAACAAATTAAAGAGGGTAAAATTCCCTACAAATACATGCTTTTATTGTTCTTATTTCTTTAATAGTTTCCGAGATAATGTGTCTCACAGTTTGCTGAAATCTTGGATTTCATCTCCCTTTTTTAAAGTTTTTCTTGAATATCTCAAAAACTAATTGATATAACAAATTAAAGAGCTTGAAATTTCCTACGAATACATGCATTTATTATTCTTCTAGCTTTGATAGTTTCCGAGACAATCGGTCTCAAATTTGCCCCCATCTTGGATTTCATCCCCCATTTTTAGTTTTTCTTGAATATCTGGAAAACTATTCAATTTTCAAATCAGATTTTATTTAACAAATTAAAGAGCGTAAAATTCCCTACAAATGCATGCTTTTATTGTTCTCCTTTCTTTAATAGTTTCTGAGATAATGGGTCTCAAAGTTTGCCCCTATCTTGGATTTCAACCCCATTTTTAGTCTTTTATGAATGTCTCAAAAACTATTCAATTTCATGTAATACAACAAATTAATGATCGTAAAATTCTCTACAAATACATGCTTTTATTTTTCGTCTAGTTTTAAGTTTTTGAGATATTCCAGAAAAACTAAAAAAAGGGGAGAAAATCCAAGTTGGCGGCAAACTTGGATACCCATTACATCGGAAACTATTAAAGATAGCAGAAAGATAACAGCATGTATTTGCAGGGAATTTTGTGCTCTTTAATTCATTGAATCAATTGTAATTTTATAACTAAATAATTTTCGAGATATTCAAGAAAAAACTAAAAAGGGGGGGGGGAAAACCAAGAGGGGGGGGCCGCCCCCCCCCCCCTCAGGACCTGGAACTTTTAGTATGTTTATCAGAGGCCCCTCACAAACATGTTTATCAATTTCAAAACTATATGATTTAATGTTTTTTTGAAACCCTTCGTTGACTGGACTATTAATGACTTTTTTTTCGCTCCCTTTTTCTTCAACTTATACTCCCTCTTTCTTCTTGAAGTACTGGAATGGTTATCCCAAAGGAGCAAATTAACTGGTAATTTGTTAATTTTAAAAAATGTTGGAAAAGGTCACAGATTTTTATTGTTAATCGTATAAAAGTTGTTTTAATTTTTGGTAACGACAGTTTGCATTATCATTTTTATTTTTTTTTTGTCAAACTAAAAAGACATTCTTTATTTTATAATAGAAGACGTTGTGAAAATACAGAAATAAATGTTAAAATTAAAAACTATGCCGTATTATAAAACAGAAAAAAAAACATCCTATACTTAGAAAACATGTGGGTCTACGTATGCGTGCATGTACAAAGGTGCTTAATTTTTTTGGATAAGGTGCTTAAAAAGTCCTTAAAAGTGCTTAATTTTTACAGCAATTTCTCACTACGCACCCTGCAGTTGTGTTAAGCCCAGTTGTTCTTAAAGATTTCTAGTGTTGATTAGAGTTATTTCTTGAATACTTAGATTTTGGTTTGTTCAGTCTTGTTTTCCCACATGGTAAAATGTATTCAGTGAACTTTTTGCTGATGTTGAAAATTTTCTTACATATTGGTAACTTTTAGCTGCTCCTAGAGACAGGTTTATTTTATTGTGTAGTTTATGTTTCAGGGTAAATTTGTTTAATAATTGTGCTTAATTTAATCGTATCATATAGCACCTGACATAGGAACACAGCATTTTTTTATTGGTGTCTGTCTTGGAAAATTTTTTTAAAAAAGCTTCAGTTCTTATTTATTAGTATTTTTAATTATTGTTGTTACCTGTTAATATTTTTTGTTTCAGTATTTTCAACTGTCAATTCTATGTTGAATATATTAATGTGATTTGAATTTCTTTCGTAATGTGTATTCTTTGCATGTTGATAGAGTTTACATTCACAAATAATATTCATTTACCTACATTGTTGATGAAGCGAAAATTTTCGTTTCCACCTGACTTCTATGAATACTTTGATACGTAATCATGGATTTTTAAGGAGAAATAACATTTCTTATGATACATAATTAAACTAAAAATTAAATAGTACTATAATAAATACAATCATATCAGTACTTCTTGCAATATGGTGAAATCGTGTGTTTTTTTTTGAGAAAGATAAGAATTAGCTTTTTCTCCATACAGTAACTGTGTGTATATGTATATTTGATAAATAATTAATATAATATTTTTAAGGTCCTTAATTTTTTCAAAAAAAGTCCTTAATTTTTGTTTTGAAAAAAGAGTGGGAACCCTGTATAACCTTGAACATTGGGATTTTAAGTGCCAACTACTTTATTGAGCGTCCATATTATCATTAGATTTCATATCAATAATTTATCCATCTGTTTTAAAATGTCTTCTTTTTCATTCTGATTGTCAGAAGTTGTAATCGTTGCTAAGTTGTCACTATCATTCATCTCGTCACTTGTTGTAATTTTTAACCCTTAAAACTCCAGTGGTAGGTCTGAAGCATGCATGAAAGTGCCTCATTTTGGCATTTGCAGTAAGTATCTAACAATAGGAAATTTTCAGAGAGCAGCAAATTTTAAGTGGAGCCATTGGAGTGGTTTTATTAAGAAGATAACCATCAAATTTATTAGCTGTTTGTAATTTTTGTAGTATTTTCATTGTTAAAGGAGCAGAATATTGTTATATGTTATATAATATTATGCAAATTATAACTAAATCTAAAGTAGTATGGAAACAATTTACAATGTAACTTTCGGCAGTTTCATTGTTACTTGAAATTTTTGAGTGTTAATTTTTTTTAACTGGTTATTCAAAAATCTCTGAAGCACGACATATAACTTGTCACGTGCCTCTTGATGTTTTCATTGATATTATCTATATTGATTGCAATTTCTTTGCCATTTTCAGACATTAACAGAAATGAAAGATGTCTTACACCGAACCAGTCAAGATGCAAATTGCCATATTCTCATTTTAAATGGTATTGGTGATTCTTTCTGCTTAGGACTTGATTTATTACCCCTTTTAGGACCCCAGAAGATCAAAGCATCAACTGAGATTGCAGTGGCTGTAAAGTAAGATATATATTTAAAAATATATGAAAAATTATGTATCTCTGTTTCTGGAAGTTAATATAAAGTGCAAATTTTTTTAAATTGTTTTAAATGACTATTGATCTGAGCTTGTCGTTTGTTGATATATATAAAGGATTTCTAATGAGGAATTGCTTGAAATGACAAGAAAACGGAATCATGCTTCATCTGTTAAGTTTTTGAAAGGGAAAAGGGACACAGCACAATTGCATCTGAGAAAACAAATTTCTTACTGAAGCATTGTTTCACTTGCTGTGGTTAATGTAAACATTGATTATTTCTTCATTAAACTGCGATTTTTTTTTTCTCTCAAAGTGTCCTAACATTACAATTTTTAAGATTTGAAAAACTTTTTCATGTCATTTTTTATATACTTCTTTATCTGTTACATATTTTTTTTATATAGTTATGCTCTTAATTTTGAACGTTGTTAATATATTTTGAACTCTTGCTGCATTACTGAATGTTTCTAATTTAAAAGATGCAAATTCTCGCTTGCCTTCATATATAACTATTATGTCAATTATTGGAAATTCAAATACATGAAATAATTATATGGATTATTATTTCGTAAGAAATAATGAGATCTGTAGTGAATCTCTTTTTTTTATACTTGGTATTTTTCATGTATAACCTAATAGTTATCAAGTTTATTAGAAAACTAAATATCCTAATCATGTTTGTAGCACTTTTCTCTCTTTTTAGTACATAAATTTTGAAGTTTATGAATATGTTTGAAACTGTTACAAGGAATAATAGGATAATGAAATCTGTTATGGAGCTTAAATTGAAATGATGGGACCTATTTTATGAAATTGTGCAGAAAGTCTTTTTTGAACATAAGAACCCCCCCCCCAAAAAAAAAATGCTGTATAGTCAATAGTAACTCAAATTGATAATACAGTAGAGTCTCCCTACAGCGAATTTCTCCCTATAACGAAATTTTTAATCAGAATGTTAAATAACATTCAAAATATTCTCCATATAACGAAGTGGTTGTCTCCCTATAACGAATTTTTTCAGACCTTTATATTTTCGATTTTTGTCATTTTTGAAGAAGTTGCTCATTTCTGTGCAAATAAATCGCTCACACTTGCCTGTTTCTGGAACCACTCGCATTGTTCTTTCCAGCGATAACACGTAACAATAGAATGCTATGTGAAGGGTAATGCAGTTGTGGGGACCTGGGTTTCTACAACATTTCTACGGGTCAAGATTCCAAGAATCGGGATGGAGTGGGGGTGGAAACAGCAAATGGATGTGACAATACGCATTTTATGTTTATCCGTACTAGTACATATTTTTCTCTAAATTGGTGAATTGTCTTCACTTTTAAGCATTTTATTTATTCAATAAAAATTAGTATAATTTTAACAAATTTATAATAAATATTGCTTCATTTTTAATTGAAAGTCATAATTAAATATTTTTGAACTTATCGCACATACTAAAAGGTTTGTAACATTTACTTAAATAACTGCAAAAATCTGATCTCCATATAAAGAAATTTTCTTTATAGCAAATTTTTCAACTGGAACCAAGCGATTTCGTTATAGGGAGATTCCATTGTATATATAAAGCTATGAGGGCCACACTACCTGCGCGTTACATAATGCATGTATAATACACCTTTGAAAAAGCTCTTTAAATATTGCTGATTGCTTTTATAAATTTTACACATTTAAAAAATTTTTTTCTCTGTATTCATTTTTAAATATCCTTGTTTTAGGGAATTCATTGAAGAATTGTCCAGTTTCAAGAAGCCATTTGTAGCAGTTGCTAATGGATCTGCTTTTGGGCTAGGCATGACCATCTTAAATCATGCTGATATATGTATTGCAAGTGATACTGCAAAATTCTGCTTGCCACAGACAAGTCTTGGTTACTTCCCTGAAGGTGGTGCTACTCTTACATTGCCCCAAGCTGTGGGTTCTACTATGGTTAGTTACTTTTTAAAAAAATTATTATAGTATTGTATTATGGAACATTTTAGCAACACATAGGTTTTTATCTAAACTCAAGTACAGTTAACTAGAAATTAGTTTCCTTTTTAACATTTGTGTTTTAAACTTAAATCTGCACTGTCTAATTTTGCCAGGCTTTATTGTAAGTGCAAATTACAACCTAGAATGTGTGTGTTGGTCTCTACAGCAGTGGTGCGTAAACTGTGGGTCGTGCTCTGGGGGTCACGAGAAAATTTTTGTGGGTCACTAGATTCAAAGAAATGTATTTGACAATAAAGAATATAAGGCTTTTCTTCAGAAGACATGGTCATGACCCATTTCGCGCGAAAAACTTGAACAAAGTGAAGGGGCGGAAATGAAAATAATTTGTGCACCACTGCTTTACAAAGCACGACGAAATTTGGCACGAACAATTCTTCGGAGGGTGAGAGTGTTTTTTTTTTTTTTTTAATTAAAGAAATAAGCAAAACTTTAGGGTTTTTCCTTAATAACTTCTGAAAGTATTACAGCAACAAAACCATTTTTACTCCACCTGAAAGTGCAAAAAATTACCTTTTCAATATCAATTAAGTTGCTGTACAATTTTGTTTTTCTTCTAATTTTAATAACCTTTTAAAAAAAATTTTGGCATAATTTACAACAATACTTTTCATTGTTGCAATGCATTTTAAATTGTTTTAATTTTTTAAACAAATTTTTAATTGCGTGTTTCTTTACCATTGTTGAAAACTAAGAACATATCTTACTGGATTTTACTTTCTTCTTTTATTTGATCAGTTTCTCTGTGAAATCTGTAAAGGAAGTCCTCAAGATAGTTAGTATATAATGAAATAATCCAGTAAACTGAAAGATTATCATTACTATGTTTTAATTCTTTTCATCAGCTTGTTTTAAGCCAGCTAGCATGCTTCTGGACGTAAAATGTGCCATGCCAATGCAGTGTTGAAATCAACTGTGTATTTTATGTTAATATAGACAAGTAACAGAAAAAGAGTGCAGGGCTACGAAATGAACACGGGTTAAATGTCTATAGCAATTTGAAGTTTAAAACTACTTTTTAAGGGTACCATGAATAGAAAATTATTTATATAGTGATTCAGTTGAAATTTTATTTCTGGTGATCAAGCTGGTCGCCGAAGGCTGCTAGCATTTCTTAAAGTGTTAATCAATGCACAATAAAAAATTTTATTATTTAATCACATATTCTCCTTCCTCTCCCTTTCATTAATATATCATCCTGCTTAACCATTTGGGGGCGACTCTCATATGGGTGTGTCATAAGCGTTAAGTGTGCAACCATCCTCAAAGGGTTAAAGAGAAAGTTAATTCTGATTCACTTGCCTTAAAGTGTAAGTGCCTTTAGCTGTTTTTGACTGGTTATGAAATTTTAAAGTTACTTTTTGTAATGATTGAGCTTGGATTGGATCTTTTGTCACTCATTTGCCACAAGCACAAATATTACTAATATAATAGCCCAGATCTCTCTCTCGGTAATGCTCTGACATCATCAACAATAAAACTCGTGCCATAGCGCTGCGAGAGATTAAACAGCATTATTTCATTGTTAGAGAACATAAATTTCAGTAACTTTAAATTTAAAAGAGTTATTGTTGTTCAAATTTAATAGCTCTAAAATACTGAAATAAAATTTTCTATTGATTGATATAAAATTTATCTCGCTAAGATCAATAGTTCCCGAGAAATTTTAACTTATATTAATCCTATATTTCAAATTAATTTCCGTTTTTTAATAGAAAGTAGTAAATTACGTCAGTGGTATATCATGCGCGTGATATAGTTTGGATGCCAAATTGTATCTGAATGCAATCGTGCCGATGTTGTTTTCTTGCCAAGAATTAAATTAGCCACTAGTGATGTGAATCTACCATTTGTTCTCAACCGCCTGTTCCCGTTAATTTCAGCTTACATGATGACTATCAACAAATCACAGGGACAAACTTACGATCATGTTGGAATTTGCCTCGAAGAGCCTATCTTTTCACATGGATAGGTCTATGTTGCACTTTCAAGGTCTAGGATTCCCAATCACATTAAAATTTACACAAAGACATCTGAAGTACGAGGAAAATTTTTAAACAACGAAAAATACTTCACACGGAATGTTGTTTACCAAGAGGTTTTTAGAATAAAGAAATATGTAAATAAAAAAAAATATTTCCTGTTATAAAACATATGTTTATTTTATTTTTCAATCAAGGTAAAACATTTCTCTCGCATATATATCTATTTAAACGTCAGATTTGAAGGGAAATCTCTCGAATGAAGAGGCAATTTGCACCCGTCAAACCATAACGGGTGATTTTCTAGTTTATATATATTCATTTATCTTCAAACTCAAAACAAAAGTTACTTGAATAATTACTTTACAAGTTATTAATATAAATTACCTGTAACTAGTATTTTAAAATTAATACTTTTACAAATAAAATTTATATATTTCATAGCACAGAAAAATAAAAATAAATAACATAGAATTAATTTTTCAAAAATATACATGTATATTTAAAAAATGCTGTACCTGAATTTATATACAGTGAAACTTCTGAAATAAGTGATACTCCTGTATTTTTGGAAGGCAAATGAAACTTCATTGATCATGCAACATCTGTTCACTTTCTATTCTTTCTTGCACAATAGAAATTGCAGCCCCTTCAATCCCCTGCTTCTTTAGAAAATCTTACTGTATTTCCTCCGACAATGTCTATTGTGTTCACATTCCCTTCCTATACTGATTATATTCAAGGAAAGACTGTGCATCATTTCCCACGATCATTAGGACTGGAGGTATTTCCAGATGTACAGATGTGATCGCTGATCATAGCGTCAGTTTTGACGACTTTTGTACCTAGTTTCTTTGTCGAAACTGAATAATTACGAACACACATACTGACAACAAATTCTTCTTGCTTCCCCAATAATAAACTAAGGAGGAAGATTAGGAGGATTTCAATGATAGAGTGAAATCCTAGTGTGGAACTTTCTGTGAGTAGTCTGCTTTGTTCCGAAGTTTTCAAAGAGATCCTTCAAAATACTTTGAAAGAGCTTGTCACATTTGAGTGCTGATGCAGTGATAACGACAATGCTATTTGCGAAAGTTTCTTGAGGATTACTGAAGACCGTTGGAGGCTGTGGGACATATTTCGTGAAACTCTCTTGTAAAATAGCGAGAAGCAGAAAAAATTGCTTATATGTAAAATATTTCATTTTTCGGTAATAGGAAATGAAGCATGTATTTTTTTAAGTTAACATTTTTTTTTCTTAATATAGTGCCCATTTCAAGTCTTAAGTAGTGATAGAGTCGAAAGAAAACACCGAGGTGTACACCGGATCACGCTAGAAGACACTACAGAAAGGAAGTTGATTTTCGGACAGTGAGCTCAAATAAAGCCGAACCTGCACGATCGACAAATAAACGATAAACAAATATTACGCCTAAAGAGCAATTATATTAACTCTTAACTCGCATATTTTTCATTTATTTCAACATTAAATTAACAATTGGTATCTAAGCATTTAAATATGTATTAGGAATTAGCTAATTTCGACAGATAAATAATTCAAATGTTTAGTGCGAATTTTTTGCTAACAGATTTAACGTGATTATAATTGAAATATGGACTGTCTCTGCCATTTTTTGAGAAAACTAGATACTATTGATATTCTGGAAACTAGAACAGTTGTTCCTTTCCTGCGTTTATTAAATACAACTCTCCAGGAAGCAGAAATGCTAGCTAATGTCTAGCCCGCATGATCATATGGGTTCAGTTTCAAAGGGTTATACTATAATCTGAATAAATAAATGAATTATTTCCTGAATCAAATAAAACTGTGAATAATTAAAATGAGGTAGGAATGCACCTTGAAAGATCTGAATGCCATTTTTTCTGTAGTTTCTTTTCCATTTTGGTTCCTTATTTAATATTTGCTTTAGAAGCTATGTGAAGGTTTTCATTTTGGTTTGGTTATTTGGCTGAGGTGGCTTGGTGCATGTTCAGTCTGTCAGGATTAAACATCCTCTCTCAGTGTAGTGTAGAAGTTTCGAGAGTAGGGTGCTGGCTCAATTGTCATTCTCGTGTTTAAGGATATTCAAAACTATAAGGTCCACCCAAAATAGCCCTCATAGAGCTTCAAAATGGGACTTTAATCTAATGACTGTAAAATCTATATTAGTAAAAGGAATTGTCTGTGGGTGCGATGTCCAGACAAATCTATCTCGCTTATGGTCATGAAATTTGGCAGATGATGACTCGATGCACCTCAAAGCCCGAATTTTAAAATTTTATCTAGAAATTTTTTTATGTAATGTTTTGTGTTTGGGGTCATTTCCAGTATATATTTTCCCATCTACAATTATCAGAAACATTACATTGTTTCTGATAATTGTAGGAAGAAAATAGATACACCATCGGAAAGATCGAACAATTTCTGTTCTAATGAAATTTGTTTCGAGCGTCTAAATTAATTTGCTGAATTTTGAGAAATTTTTGAAAAAAGTCACTTTAATGTTAATTTTTCATTCAGATTTCTTAAAATTATCACATCCAACATTCTAATAACGCTATCATTTTCATTTTTTTCCCAGCTTATTACTGGAACGTTTCTGCTGGATTTAAAACAAGAACGGTTCAAATGCCTTTTTTTTTTTTTTTTCCCCTGGTCATTTGAAGGAGTTTTTTTTCACAAGGGAGGTTTTCTCAGGAGCAAGTAAACGTTCCCAGCATGCATTGTTGAAGTTTCAGAGGCTGGCTGCGCAGAAGACGTCATAACCTTTAACCGAATGACTTCGATTATTTTTCCGGCGGTGTTTTAACATTTTTTTTTTGTCTTGCATATTTTGCTTGCTGTCTAATAATGATTTTCACGTTGCAATTTTTTAATATTGTTTTGGATTAACGTACTCTGTACTGTTTTCCTACAGCTCAAATATAATTATCGCGAAGAAAAATAAGCGGGAAAATCAATGTGTATCTTTTGTTTTCAAAACTTTTTTTTTTTTTTTCATTTTGTTGAAGTCCTGATTCCACAGGCAACGCTGTGCACATACTACTGTTTATTTAATATAAAAAGTTTGCTACAGATTGCATATATTTTTCCTCAATGTTCTGATCTGAAAAAGACAAAGGATGGGTCTTTGTCCCACTTTGTTAGGATCCTTGTTTTTTTTTTTATATATATCTTAATATTCGAGCTTTTTTAAATGTGTGTGATAATCTTTTAGTATCATTGCTTTTCTTTGATTATTCTTGAAATTCAAGTAAAAGATCATAAAAAATTGTTTTTCCTTTATTTCAGGCTATGGATCTGATTTTAAGAGGACGTACTATAACAGCCCATGAAGCAAAAAGTATTGGCTTAGTGTCTGAAGTTATGGAAGCAAAATATCTTCCTTACGATCTTGTCACCCGAGTGAAATTGTTGGCGGAAAATTCCCAGACGGTTAGTAAATGCACCTGAAACAGATCATCAAGCTTGCATATTGATATTATTTGAAATGATTAAGGGGACACATTACCTTCTCAACATTTTACTTTATTTGAAGTATTATTGAAAACATTTTGGTAGTATTGAGACTTAACAATAATATAAAGTCATCTTGAAGAGAAAAAATCCATTTTGATCCACTTGTGTAGTCTTAAATTTAAATTTTTTAAGGGAAAAATTAATTTTTTAAAATCACTACTCCTTTTTTAAACATGAATATTTTTACTTCAAATTTTATTTGTAGAATCACTGAAACATGTTACACAAAATTGTGCATACATTTTAAGGTGTATCTAATATTCATTTAGATGGATTTTTTTACTGCAATTATGTAGCGAAAAATGAGGAAATTGTGCAATACCTCAATTTATATGTTGCATATAAAAAAAGTTAAGAAACTGAATGCAAATTGCATGCACAGTTTTATTATATACATAACGATAAAAGTGTACAAAAAATTTTAAAGCTTCATTTTGAAAACATGAGAGTGCAGAAAAGTCTGACGTGGAGAAAAAGCCATTTAAATTTGTCATTTGTGCATGTGTTTCATTAGTCATCGTAAATAAAAATCTAAATAACTTCTGAAATATTAAAGGTACAAATTTGAAATTTTGATACAATAAGAACGATAAGAGCAATGAAATAGATAATAAAATGAAAATTGTTATTTTGGGTAATGTGTCCCCTTAAAAAAGGGCTAATTTCATATGTGATTAATACAGTTTAGTGGAATTCTGTTCTTTCAGCCCCCCCCCCCCCCCCTTATGCATTTTCTTATCGTGTACCAAAAAAAAAAAAAAAGTGTTATAATTGTTCGTTTGTAGTAATAGATTTTAAAAAGTGATGTGCCTATAACAGTTTCATATGAAAGATTTGTACCCATCAAGCTATTTATGGATTTTTAGTATTTATCAAGGTTTATCTTTCCCAGCTCAAAGGCATCACATTTTTGAACTAGCATGTTTCAGTTAAATTCACTTGTCACCCAAGTCTTAAAACAGAATTATAGTAATATTGCATGAAATGTTAAATGTTTTCCATTGGTTATGCTAAAATAAGGGGAATACAGATACTCGATCAATGAATTTAGAGTGATGTTAGTATACGAGGAAAAATTATAATGGACCATGATGCTCTAAATAATGTTTAGTCTGTGAAAATTGAAAAAATATACAAACATCACATATCCCGAGTATTCGGATTATGACAAAAACTTGGAATTACTTGGCTGATCATTCAGGGGTAATTTATAAAGAAATTTATAACAATTTTTCCCTGGAAACGAGTAGATAGCAGCATTTTTTATGCAGATCAAATTTTAACAAATGTGCAAGTTTACGCTCTTTCCCTCATCTGTAACTTTTGTTTTGATTGTTAAATTTCAACAGAAAGTTACTTTAAATTAAATATTTATAAATTAGCCCTTAATGGCCTGTCAAACATTTTTTGAGAAATATTTTCATGATTTTTACACATAATTTTTACTCCTCTTGATGTTAACTGACAAGCTTCTGAATTTATCACCTGAGGAGTGGCGGGTTTTCACACAGGCATTAGAGGCACTCGTCTCGAATCAAAATCTATCTGACATGCATCACAGTTGATTATTAGTTAGCAATTGAAATAATGAATTGTGATTACAAGTTTGGAAATATTTATGCAAAATGGGAAAATAATATAAAATGCCTGAATAAAGCCTGAGCTGTTTCAATGCACTTTAAATTAGGAATGTAACAAATAGCGATTTGGCCGAATACCGAATATTCAACGGCTGAATACTAAATTTTTGGAAGCATTTTACTTTTGATTGTAAATTAAATATTTTTCAAATTTTAAAAGAAAAAATTAAGATTAAGTAAATTTGATTTTTTTTTAATTATTTGTATATTTAAAAAATATTAATACCTTTGGGTCATTCCATGTCAAGTGATCCAGTAAAAAAATAATTGGTTGCTTGACCATTTTACAATCAAAAGATTTTTTGTATGTTGATTCCTACATGATTAGTGTGTCCAAAAAGACTAATTTTAAATTTTTATCTTTTTCTGAATTTCGATGGCAGCTATTTTTGTTTTACAAAACATGCTGATTTTTGCGTTTGTAGGGGTTTGCGCTAACTTATATTACTCGGAACTGGTGAACCCGAGATTGATGAAACAAAAACCAGTTTATTCAGGAAGATACAGCCTTTATTATCTCCAGTACACATTTAAGGAAAAATTTATCCCAAATAGCAAAAATCAGCTTAAAAGTTTGACTTTAAAAATGACAATTTTTCAATTTTTGAAGGCTTATAATTCTCAAAAGGAATCTATTTCCATATTACTTTTGTGGTGATGTGTACCTTAATGTACTATATTTACAAAAAATTTCAACCCTGAGATTTGCTTCTTTTAAGAGATGGGTTTTCAAAATCCAAAAATTTCAAAAAATCCAAATTTTGGCACCGTATATCTTTGTTGGGGCAAAGTTTAAAATCTGAATGTTGACGAAAAAATGGGATTTTACGAAAAATGAGTGGGGACACGTCGTTAACCTGCGTAACTCCCTCCACTACACCCCTGTCTATAACATAATATATGTATAACCCATTTTACATTTGTTCATAATCAAATTTCATCATATTTTTATACTATTTGTTCAAGTTCAAACTCCTCTTCTTCTAGAGGTTCACCATTAGTATAGGTATCATGACAGGTGCTACAAGCAAAAACACATTGCTAAATGAGTGTTGCAATGCCACTCCTTTTGTTGGAGGAATTGAGGAGATATCAGCTTTGATCTTGGTTGATGATTTGAGAAATGCTGCATATCTATAATTATTTAAACTATGTCCATTAGCAGGGGCTTTGTATGTGGCTAAGTATATCTTCTCACCTGCTTGTGAGATAACATCTGGTGTTGATGAGGGATTATAAAAGATGTCAGCAATGTTTTTTTTTTCTGGCTCAGTTGATTTTTGAACAATGTAAATATAGTGCGTTGCTTTTTCTATAAATAGCTGATGTTATGTCGCAGACACTGAATGCATGGAAAAGGAGGATGGTTTGGGGGAAAGAAAGTTCTTTTGGGAGCTTTCTCGTAGAAAATCATTTAGCTTCGACTTTTCCCTTTCCAGGCTTCATAAATTAAATGTTACTTTCTGGTGATTCCAAAGCAATCAGTAATACGACTAGGTCTGCTTCTTGCCTATTATAGCAGCAATGGTATCAGAAGTTGCTTTCTCTAGCCCACATCTCACAATAAAAGTATCAGCATCTCCTGTAGCAACTCTTGTTTCAATTTCTTTAGCAGACATTTTCTGTGTTAGTAATTTAATAAGCCTGGTTTTATTCCTTCCATTGGCAAGAAAATATTCCTGTTAAACTATGACAGACTGGTTGTGAGCTTTTAAGTTCAACTCAACACAGATATGCTGATTTAGATTACGTTATCTAAATACACTCATTTGAAGCATTAACAGAGTTCTTGGTTTGACTAGTTTCCTTAGAAGATTTATTCCAAATTATGCCATTAAAGAAAGGTACTGGACTCAACTTATGAAAAAGAATGGAATTTTCAAATGGGAAAAAGTTCCAGAAGAATTGTTCGAAACCTTAAAACGTGAACTAACGATCCAACCGATTTCGGCTCTCTACAGTCCTGAGGTAAAAACTGAAGTGCACACCGATGCATGTGTGGATGGCATAGCTGGCATGTTACTTCAACTGGGAAGTGATAACAAATGGCATTTAGTTTATTGCATGAGTAAAAAGACTACAGAGACGGAAAATAAATACCATTCAAGTAAACTAGAATTAATGGCAATTGTGTGGACACTTGAAGGATTTAGGCAATTTTTGCTGGACATTAGTTTCACAGTAGTGAGTGAGTGTCAAGCTTTAATTTATATGAATGCCAAGAAATCAAGCAACCATCAAATTGCTCGTTGGAGTCTCCTTTTTCAAGAATTCAATTTTGAAATTTGTCATGGACCTGGTGTTAGAATGTTTCATATCGATGCAATTAGTAAAGCTCCAGTTCTGAATTCTTCAGATACACTGGATTCCTTGATAGAAAATAAGTTAGAGGTTTGTCTTACATTGAGTGTCGAAGATCAAGTTTTAATGATGCAGCATGCAGATGACACTTTGAAGGAGTTAATATTAATCCTCAAAAAAGATAATGAAGACAGAATCAAAGAGGAAAAGCAAAAAGTACAGAATTATGTTCTGAAAGGAAATGGATTATTTTGTGTCATTAATTATGGTGCGAGGGAAAGACTTCTATTCGTCATACCAAAAAGTATGAGGAAAAGTATAGTTGTACAGTGTAACAAAAAAGTATAGGGATCACTTTTGTGGTTATCTACCAGTAAAGTTATAAAACCTTTTTACATATGTAGCATACCGATCAAAAGCTCCACTATTAGACTTTTGATTGCAATACTGTTCGATAAAATCGCAATAATGCCTTTGCAGAAATTTGACCAAATGCTGATTGGTCAAATATAAGAACTTTTAGAACTTTGATGGAGCCACAGGATTATACAAACCCATTTTAAAAAGAAAGGTATTACGATTTCACTCGGCCATATCAGTCCCATCAAGAACTTAAAACTTGGATCAACGAAAAATGATTAAAAAAAACCAATAAAAAAATGGGCAGTAAAGCAAATTGAAGAAATCAGATTTGCAGAGGCTTGAGAAAATAACATCAAAACCGGATCCACCAACACAGGCAAGCTCTTAACGTGAGCCAGCAAGTTGTAAGCTATTAAGCAAGTTGTAATTCTAAAACATACGTTAAAGAAAAAATGCCATAGAAAAACCTAAATGTCATCACTTGCATGAGAGGTCGGTGTATATTAGGAAACAGCGTTCAGGCACTCTACAAGCTTCTCGTGGACAGATGGTAAAAGTTCATTACACTGATGAAGCTTGGATCTATCTATCGAATACCAATACTAAATCCTAGAGTTCAATATCTTGCTTCGCTGACCAGAACAGGCAGAACTTGACTCCATCAACCACTGTGCCTCTTCCAAGGCGGAATGGTTTGGATAGGCATTTCCGCCATTGGTGTTTATGACCATGGTTGTGCAAGCCTGGGGCCAAAATAAATTCTGAATATTACATACAGAAGATGTAAAAAACCCCTTTCTTAAGGATGATTACTGCAGATTTTACCCAAATGGTGATGTTGTTTCCGTAGCATTCTGCTTCATTAATGCATCTAGGGTCACTGAAATTCCTCACAGATCCAGTGAATTTTTGTTAATTCCTAGAGGCCACAACAATGGATGCAAACAGGTCCTGACACTGCACCATGTATTTATTTCCTATGGGGACATCCTGAAAACAAATTGAATAAACAGTTTCTACACTAAAGGCCTTCAAAAGGCTATTAGAGAAGAGGAGAAGAAAATCCCCAGAAAGGAAAATAATTTTTGCAGACTTTGAAATCATGGACAAAGTGTTGTGAATTAAATCTATTATGCAGAAGGTCGACATATTGAGCATTGCTGAATTTATGTAATAACTTTTGGAAATAAAAACCTTCAAAAATGATCCCTATACTTTTTTGTTACCCTGTAAAGTTTCATGACCTTATGGGACATTTTGCTGTAGATAAAACTGTTCCCAAAATCAAGGAATTGTATTGGTTTCCTTATATGAAAAGATATGTTCGACGCCATATATCAATGTGATTCGAATGTTTGGTTAATAAAGTTCCAAGTGGAAAGATGCAAAGTTTTCTCCATCCAATACCAACAGGTTGGAGACCATTCACTATTGTACATCTTGATTACTTAGGTCTCTTTGTAACGAGTTTTAAAAGAAACAAAGAATTACTTGTCATTATTGATAATATGACCAGATTTGTGCGTCTCTATCCTGTGAGAGACACATCATCTAAGAATGTTCTTAAATCAGTGGAAAAACAAGTGGAAGTTCGTTGGAAGATTTTGGATTACCTATTCACATAATATCAGATGGAGATTCCTGTTTCACTCGCACGAGTTTCAAAGGTTCTGCTGTGAGAATGGAATCTTTCGCACTTTGAACTCCACGTCTCACCCACAAGGAAATGGAATGGTGAGGAAATTTACATAGAACAATATTGTCTACATTGTAATCTCAATTGAAAAGATGATCAAAGAGGTGGGACAGTAAAATTAAAAGAGCAAGAAAGGGAACTTGAATAATACTGTGAATAAAAGTCTTGGAAAAACACCTTTTGATATTCTACATGGATATGTACCTAGATTTAAAGATAACTGTTATAAAATGACAAATTAATAAATTGATTAAATTAATTAATAAAACCTTAATAAAAAAAATTCATATTATTATATATAGAAGCAATTGCAGCTATTTATAATATAATACAGAAACAAAAATGGATAAACTAAACAAATTAAAATTAAACAAAGCATAGAACATAAACAGAATTTAGACAAAAAGCGATGACAAATACAACTTTTTAAGCGTGCAAAGCAACAGCCTCAAGTGATTGCATCAACAGAGAGATTTGAAACTGTAATATTTAAAAGCACATAAAATTTCGAAGGCTAAAAAAAGTTTAAAAAAGGAAAGAAATGTATAAGGAATCGAGATGAGTAAAACTTATCAAGACCAGTCACTATAAGATTCCAAAGATTGGACGGAACGATTTCGTCAAGAGAGTTATAAGAGTCAAAAGTATATCCTTGTCGCGTGACCAGACGTCACATATCCAACGAATGGTAGTAAAGGGCCACCAAGGGTATGCTGCGGTTACTCATCTTACTCCATGCAGACCGAAAATCTAATCGATATTTCCCAGTCTATTGTATGATCTGATACGTTGTCGAAATTTACATTCGATTCTTGTCTTCCTCATTTCTGCTTTTACTCGAAATTCATTTTACTGTAAGTTCTTAAATATTAATAGTTTCAAACTCTGTTAATCCTTAGATAGCCGCTAATAAACTAAAGTATGTTCACTCATGTTTTATCTAAATCTGCTGTTGTACATTGCTATTTATTAATTTATCCATTTTAGGTAAAGATGGTATTCTGAGACTATTCGCTGATGAAGAGCATGAAGTTTGGAATGATCTAGAAAAAGTACAACTCGAAGCAAGAGAAAAAATTGCTAAAGGACAAGAGAAAATGAAAGCATATTACGATAAAAAGAAGTCTGGAACATTATTATTTGATAAGGGAGAAATCATGGTAGTTAGAAGGAATCCTAAGGCAACAGGTGAGTCAACAAAAGCTCAATCACGATACCGAGGACCTATGGTTGTCACAGAAATACTCCCTAGTGATACATATAGAATCTCACAACTAGAACCTAGTAATGGCCGTCTTTATGCTACAACTGCTCGTGTCAGAGAGTTAAAAGCCTGGAATGAAGACGATGATGAACCTGGAATGCAAAGACCCAAACGAACTGTGTGTAAACCAGTGCGTTCTGGAGATTTTATACCGGACAGATAGAACTTTTTTAAAATTTTATCTTTTATGAATGTATTTTTCTTTTTGTGTTGATATTATTGAATGTAAGCTAAAATTTCATCCAATTAAGGTCAATTGAAAAGTCAGGATGGTCGAATGTAAGCATATTTAATATTATTGCCTGACAAAAGCATGACTTCAATTTATGTAGTGTTATAACAGTGTATGGTATCAGATGAGTGGCAACAGTCAGATGTTGAGTTACTTTGAATTTGATATAAAATGAGAGATGAGTACGAGTACAGTTGAACGAAGTTACAATGTACGCAGATACGGAATGTAAGAGTTTTTTTTTTTTTTTTTTTTATTTTTAATAAAATGGGTTTGCTTTACTGTTTAAATTATAATAAATTTAAAATTTTAACTGTTAATGTATTTTTTTTTTTTTTTTTTTTTTTTTAATGTTCTAATAAATGTTTGTTTAGTCTTAGAAGAAGTATTATGAATGTCATTCAAAAAGCCAACATATCCATATTCCAAAATTTGCCAGAGATAGATCCAAGATTGATTGTACATTACCACTTGACTACATCATTCTACGGCTCTAGTTTTCTTTATTCAATCGGAGTTTTGCTGTATGAAAATATAGGTGTTTACCTTATCTAAGCAGTTGTTGCACTAACAGTATGCATGTAATGTTAAAATTTGTTTTTAATTAGTACTTATGCTTCATTTTTATTTTATAGGGTATGGAAACTGCAAAGGCAATGTTGAAAATGCGCCTTCATGTGGAGCTTCTAATGGTATTGGAAAATGAAGTGAAGTTACTTCCCAAAATGTGGCTTTCTCGGTCATGTCAGGAAGCTATACAGAATACTTCACACACATGGCTCTTTGCAGAGTGATGGAACTGTTTCCTTTTTTAAATAAATCTGTGTGTATCTTGTACATGAACGTGAAATTATATTTTTAACTATCTGGTCCTTTATTATTGAAGTTTGTATATATTGAGGACTCGTAATTGTGTGCATGAGATTGAAGATTTTAATTGCATGATTAGAATGGTGATAAACACTAAGGTAATAACTGCTATTTAACAATTTCATCAATTTATTTTTGCAGAAAATATTATAGGTGATGCATTTTTAATAGTTACTCAAATCTGTAATGACATATGTGAGCTTGTGCACCATTTGTTTTCGAATGGTGTTTAATTTTATTTTTCAAATTACAGTTTCATTAGTTCCTCAATAATTTGAAATGTGACTCAACTGGGACTGTTTCAATTCTCTTACATAGTTGTAAATGTTTGAATTATTATGGCTGTGAACTTTGATGTTGTGATTTTAAGCAAGTTATAAAATTCAGCAGATTGTGGTGTTTTGTTTCTTCAAGTAACCAATATTTTCCCTCACTTTTTATTGGACTGTTATCGAAGTTCTTCATCCTAATGTTGTAACTTAAAAAGGTTTCTAAGTGGTAGCAAATCAGTGCATTATTTCTTTATATATATCTTTATGAGTTTCAAAAACTCGCTTTTATTTTCTTCAAAATTCAATTGTTTAAAAGAATTGAGAATGTTTTGATGATAATTTTAACAAAGGTAAGTTGCAATAATTTCATTTGTTCCAATAAAACAATTGCAATCACAACTACATGAACAATCTGTAGCAATTATTCTTGAAAATTCTTTTTCTTTATAGTTGTTCTCTCATATATTCTATGCATTTGTCCATCTACATACTAATAGCAGTGATCATATCTGATATTTCAAAGTTTTTGAAGCCTTTTAATTTGTATGAGCATCAGTTTAATTAATAAATTGGATATAATTTAATCTAAGGATATTTAAAATTCTTATGGCTTCATGTTTCATCATTAAGATTTTGAAATTTTACATTTGTTTATTATTTTGTATATTATTTCTCCCTTCCTCCCGATTTGCTGCCAAATTTGAATATGAAAAATTCAATCTAACTTTATTTACATGTGCTTTGGTGGGCTAACTGATGACTAGGTCCATATCAATAACAAAAGTGGACGATTTCCGGAGAAAAATAATACTTCCATTTCGTAATACTTATAATTACCAAACAACATAAGTATAACCTCTCTTTTTTTTAAAACAAAAAGGGGGGAATACTCATTAACTAAAATTTAAAAAAAAATATTTATCTGTATATCGGTATCTGTTCTTCAATTACATTTTTGTAGATAGATTATTTTGCAAAGTAATTATTGTGGGTCAGACATGTATAAACAACATGTTTATAATTATGAATAATAATTTTGTTAATAAAACACTAAAATTGCAGCTGTTTCACAATTTTTTAAAAGAAAATTGTGTATAAGGATTACTTGCCCTGATATCTTAGTCATGTATAATTTTAAAGGTTGGTAGTTTTTCAATGGAAATTCTAGAAAAAAAAAATTAAGAAAAATTCTTTCAAAGTTGTAAGATGATTTGGTCTTGCTTTTCGTAATGGTACCATATGCTTTGATTTTTTATAAAATGATAGTTTGTGTAGAAAAGTTGATTGAATAAAAAAAATCTGCTTCGTTACACCCTAGAATGACACTGTAAGTAAAGTTTGATTGCATCAAAATATATAAATAAATTTCGATACTAAGCAGATTTTTTTTAATTATTATTATTTTTAAATCTTGAGGTATCTTTTCCTCAAATTCATTAACAGGTGGTGCCACTGGTACAGAATCAAAATCTAATTAAACTAACAATTAAATTCTCGAATGGTTAAAACAGTGTATTGATCTCAAGAATACGCAAGTATAAAACAATTTTAAAACTCTAGTACATAAGGAAGATAATGGAAAACCGATTAACAAATTCCATCGTTGCAAACAAATCAAGTTAAATAAAGGTTTTTAAAGCTTGAATTTTTCTGATATAGTTATTAAATAATCATTTTTTTTTTCAAGATTTTTTGTCTTATTTAAAATTATTTCAAAAATATATTATGTCGGCAATTTACCTGTATTTGAAATACTTGTTACAAAGGGAGTGCAAAAACAAGAATTTTGTAATTGAATATTATTTAACTTTTCATGATTCAAAGAC
The DNA here is from genome assembly GCA_013235015.1 of Araneus ventricosus. Classification (NCBI taxonomy): domain Eukaryota; kingdom Metazoa; phylum Arthropoda; class Arachnida; order Araneae; family Araneidae; genus Araneus; species Araneus ventricosus. Next base: position 96,221 of record BGPR01001764.1, read on the forward strand.
CTAATAATACCTGTGGATAATATAACTTTTTGCCATATGTGGTAAAAGAGAAAATTTTCGAAATTTTATTCATTTTCTTAGATTAATTTGCTTCTACATATCTTTAAAGAATTCAAATTATTTTGTATCAAAATTATTTTAATGCGATTTAATGAATCATTAGTCAATTCTAGCACTAACATTCTCAGTTAATTATAACTAACTATTTGTTTGTTAGGATTTGTATCAATCTTTTTTTGTAAAGTGTTTTGGTTGGTTTGAAGTTTTTTTAAAATCATTTAAGCATGTGATTGTTGACAGTATTAAAATGGATTTTGTTAGCTAAGTTTAATGTATGCATAGAGGAAAAATCGTTGATTTACTGTTTGGCTTTATTTCAAAACGTCAGTTTATTTTGAATGCTACTTCATTTTGAATAAAATGAATTCATTATCCATTTTACGTAAAACCTTTGTACCTGACAGTGGAATGAACTGCAGAGTGTACAGAAAGACTGTCTGCATCTGTAGTCAAATATCAGAAATTTAAAAAGAAATGTTTGATGATTGTTAATAGCTCAGAATGTAGATCTGAATGTTTATTTTTGGTATTCAGCATTAAAAGAAAAATCGTACATATTTTTCGAAGATCACAATTTTTGAATTTGAAGCCTTTCTTTTGTATTGAAGGCTTGATATGATGTAAATTATCTGAAAGTATTAATCTTAGCTAACCACATATATATTCAGTGTTATTTGTCTGAATGTTTTTCTATTAATCATTCATAAAATGGATTCTGATAAAAGATACTAGCACAATGTGTTAAATCATTAAATTGTTCCAAGCTATTTCATTAGTTGTCATTTTCCATAAAAATGCCTTAAAAAACCTCAAATATACATTGTTCATCTTGTCTTGCGTAACTATCCAGTATAAGTTTTTTTTTTTTTTTTACATTGCATTTTCTAATATTTTGAACAAAATCATATATATTTATTTGTTGTATTTATTAAATTTATAGTTTTGCCTGGCTTTAATAATGTGCACAATGATTAACAACCTTGCTCAAATACTGAGTCGTCTTTGTATATATTATGATTGAAATCGTAAAATCTTTGAGTGATACAATCATTAGAATTTATTCAAGGTAAATTGCTTGTCAATAAAATGTGTTGAAATACAAAAAGTTTGTCTTCTTCCCTGAAGCATTTGTTTTGTCCTTTGACAGCTTGGTTATTCTACAACCTGAAGAAAAAGCTACAAATGTAATTTATCAGGAAGTCCTTAAAAATTAGGCAATAGGAAGGGGTGACATTATCTTCTAAACATTTGAACCATTTGATTTTAAAAGGAGACTTCTGCAGGCTCAGCCGAAATTACTTTTTTTGCGTTTTCAATTTGATAAAGGTAGTTGCATCGTTTGGTGTAAAACCTGAAATTCTGCCATTCACAGCCATGCTGTAGTAAGGCATCCAAGTTTCCGTAGGATGTTAGAAGGGGACTTCTATGCAGAAGAGGATCTTTAATTGACCCTCAAGAGGACTAAATTTCATTCACATCGCTATTTTTACTATTAATTTTTGTTTCGAAATCTGAATTTTACTTAAAAACAAACATATTTTACACTTTTTGTTTTATTCGAGTTTATATTTATTTGCAAATCAACAAATTTTGAATTTTATTCGAGTTTGATATTTCTAGTTTATAATTGTTTTTCCCTGAATTTTACTTAAAAAGCAGTAGGTTTCCGTATTTAAATTTTTTTGCAAATAAATACACTTTTAATTTTATTTCAGTTTCACTGATATTCCAGGCTTTATGATCATTTTCCCTGAATTTTTTGCTTTAAATATGAATTTTACTTAAAAAAGAATAACTCAAAATTTATGTAAAATTTTAATATTTTTTGGTTGTCGTCAATAGGTTCATTTTCTACTGTGAAAGACATTAGATATATCTTGGACCCTAATTTCGATGTTGTTTACAACCCATTCGTTTTTTTTCTCCTCCTGTAAAATTTTTAAAATGTCAGAAGTCCCTTTTTAAAATCAATCGATTCATTTGTCTGCAATGGTTGCACTGTGAAGTCGGCCATTGTCATTCTTAAGGATTAAATTTGTGCTTATTATACTCCTTACAGATGAACATATTGTTATAGAATGATATTCCGATAAATATGGCCTGTCATAGTTCCTTGTTGGACATGGGAAAACTGTTCAAGAACAGGATAATGCAATCTCAAACTAGAAGTCCAGAACCACTCTTAACAATGGTGTTCAATGGGATTTTCTTGGTTGTAACAAGTCCCTGATGCCCTCCATATGAAGATATGGCATAAAGTCAGACTGTTAGGAAAACCTGGATTTGTCTGTAAACAACACTTAAGCTCGTAGCACTAGTGCCCAGTTAATTTCTTCCCTGCAACTACTGGCACTGGCAGGAACACAGTTAGCAGGTCTGTGCCAGTATAGGCCATACTCTCCCAATCTTTCAATGCATGTATGCCTCGAAATTCTGGATGCCAGCAGCTGTTGGAAAAGGTCTGCTGCTATATTCTGTTTCTTTCTCTTGGCTGTTACTGCCAAATACATGTTGTCTTGCTGCATTGTAACCCAGGAACAACTGTACCAAGATGTCTACTTTAAGTTTTAATTCTTTAGAAACTACAACCTAGAAATGACACTTTGCGATTCCCAGTTTCTAGGATACTTCCTTCTGGCCTCGTTCCAACAGACTGATAATTCTGCCAAGTAAAAAAATCAACCATATGTGCACTCTAAGACTTATCTATTTTGTGTAGGATAATCTGAGGCTGAAATACCCACTGTGAACTGTACTGTCACAATTTCCTTTCTGCATTCCACAATATTCTATTTTAAATAATTTGTCAAGCTGTCTGTAACATTAATCATGGTAGGTCAAAGACATTAATGACCATCTGTATGCATGAGCAATATAGTAATAATCACTTAGCTTTCTCATTGCTAAACAAATTTAGGTGAATGCATCAATGATTCCTCTAGGGTAGATGTCGTCTTGGACTCTGACCATGATTCTCTCTCAAAATAGCCCTCATGAACTTTCAAAACTGTATGTTAATACACTAAACTTGTTACATGTCTACTGCAGTTGCACACAACAGTCGACACTATCTTGATTTTGAAGTCTTGTATAACACCTAAGCTGGCATCCCACTCTTGAAATATTCCACAGTAACCCAAGATGAGGCAATGAATCTTCAGAGGAATCAATATTGAAAACCTTTGTCATCCAAGTATTTTTAGCATACTACCAGGTGTTGCAAAAATTTTTCTGCAGAAGAATCGAGTCGCAACATGAAAAAGTTGAAGACGTGCTTTAATCCATTTGCCATGTGGAAGTAAAGATGTATGCCATTAATTTGTGTTACAAGGTAACACGTTGGCTGATTAGTCTGGATTAAATGCTACACTTTCTACAGAATTATGTACAGTAGTGTGATGCAAGATAAATATCAATAGTTTTGGGAAGAATTTCTTTTAAATGGCAAGCTTCACATCAGTTTTTATACAGTAAAAGCTTAACTAACCGACATGCTCGGGCAACACCAATTTCCGGATAGTTGAGTGTGATGGGAAAAATTAGGTGGAGGGGGGGTGTAGCTTTTTTTTTTCAGCCAAATAATTGTTTTTATCATTTTAAAATGCGCATTAAATATTTTTTTTAAGAATACTTCTGTATCTTTCATAACATTGTATTTGCAAAATCTATTATGAAGATTTTAATTTAACATTGAAGATTCAAACAATAATATGATGTGTAGCAGAATTTTTACCGTAAATATATAGATTGTAAAAATATAAACATATAAAAATAGCCGACGAAACTGAAAAATATTCTACTCGGCAAGCATAATAAAACTCTTTTAAGTGATCATAAACAAATCCCAGATTGAGTATCAAACCTAATTATCGCTTAAAAAATCGCAAGGGTTATTGCGCAATGCGCGCACCTCCAATTCTCCGGTGCGTGATATTACGTAATCGGAATCAACATCTGCCTGTATCGGAGAGTAAATAAATAAAAGAAAGGAAAGAGACTTACCAATCTGGAGTACCCACCCCATGAGCTTTTTTTTTTTTTAATGATTCTGTTCCTTTACTTTTTTTTTTGGTTGTCGATTTCATTTTTAAGTCTCATTTTTCGGCGAAAGATTAGGAACTTTTTTTTTTATTCTCACTTTTGCTTTTGAATCCCCCCCATAAACAAATCTGTGTACGTCAACTGTATGTTGCTTTTTTTTCCCCTTCTACACCCCTCTGTGTGGAGCGGACGTTGCATTCCAGAAGAAATTGTCAGCGTGAATGGAACGGTGTGGGGCAGGCGGATGGAAGATTTTTAGAAAAAGTCATTTTCTTATTTTTTTCAGTTAGTTCAGCTTTCCGGATACTTGAATGCCAGATAATCGAGAATTTACTGTATTATCAAAACATTTTATCAATTGCTTTACAAGTCTTTAACTGATCATCATCTTCATGGAATGTTTTCCATGTGGATCATTACACAGCTATATTTACCAACTGTTCCTAGGTAAGATTTGTAAATCACCGATAGATCCAAAATCAAACAAAATAAAGAGTTCTTTTACAAATGTGAAAACTTCCAGTGAAGAAATTGTATTCAGTCGCAGTGGCTACAATATATCTTGTGGTACTTTCATTTTTCTATAAATACAACGGAAAGACCACTGCGAAAAATCAATATTGAATTTTAAGAAAGTTCTTTCTTTCCTCTTTGTTAGCGACATTCAGGGCAAAACATTCAAAATTCTTAATTATCTGATGGATGAGGAGGAAAAAAGGTAAAATTGTACTTAAACGAGATGAAATTGTACAATTTCTAGAAACTTATTTTTCATTGTAATGAAGGAAGTGTGATAACTAGCTTAGTTAGAAATACATCTGAATTGCACTACTCTTCAAGTTTTTGTACTTTCTCGCATAATTGTAATCCTCAAAAAATCCGACTTCAGGATTTTGATGAATCTCCACATTTCATACCTTTCCAAATTGGAATATATGTATACATTTGGAATTATGTCTATCCGTGAAAACAATAACTGAAAAATGCAACAAGCTAGACAGATGAATATGTCATATGATCTTGACTTTAGACCAAAATTAGAGATCCATATCAAATTTTGGACTGTCTGTATATTTGCATGTATCGAAATGTGATAACTATAAAATACAAAAAATTAGAGGGATGAATTTTAATATTTGATCTTTACACCAAAATTGTAGATTTATGTCAGATTTTGGACCAAATCCATCAATAGAAAGAGCACACTCGTTCCTGACCGCATGTGAAAAACAACTTTTTATGTGGATGACAATGGGAGAACACATTCATTTATTTTTTTCCCTCTTTCTAAAATCACCCATTCAATTATAACCACAGGAAGTATTTTCATGCAATAATCGCAACACTAATTTGAAGTTTTATGAATTGAGCATATGTAATAAGATTCAAATGTTTGAGCTAAAACCATCAGCATAATGAGTTAATACCAGCATTTAGCTGACCCCCATGTTGATACATATTTTACAATTGGAAACTATTTTAAATGTACTTTATAAATTAGCTGTTTCATTGTTTTAATAACCTAAACAGTCTAATTGAATATCAATACAACACAACTATATTGTTTAAAACAACAACCAATACACAAAGATGCAGGATTGCGGCGATTTAAATCAACTGATTTTTTTTAAAAAAATCACTGATTTAAATCACTTTATTTTAAATATCAAGTTAATCTGCTTTAATGAAATAAAATTGTTCATGTATCCTTAAATAGTGATTTTAAAATATTTCTCAATGTATATTTAAGGAAAGAATATATAAATCATAAAAAATATTTCAATGAATTAATGTAATTAGAGTACTTTCCATATCTTTATTTTTGAGAACACAAGCAAATAAGATTTCAAATAAAACTCGAATGAGCAACACAATAAAATGCAAAGTATGAGATGCTCCTTTTTAATAAAATAAACATAGTGAAAGGGTCATTTTCACAAAGAAAGAACATAGTAAAATGCATTGAGTTTCATTTTAATATTGGAGAAAACTAAATAGTATTGGAGAAAACAAAGTTTTTATATTGCAATAATGTTCAAATGCAAGATAATTAAGTAATACATACAAATGTTCCAAAAGAAATACAAACATCTACATAGCACAATTTAAACTATGATCTGTAATTATAAAAGGCAATGTTTGTGTGTGCGATGTCAAATCTATCACATTTATAGTCATGAAATTTGGCACACAGCTGATGGTGACTCAATGCACCTCGAAGCCTTAAAAATTTAATCTAGAAAAATTTTTAATTAATGATTTGTGTTGTTCTGGTGATTTTTTGCTCTAATTTCTCAATAGCATGTTTTTGGATAATTGTACGAAAAAAATAGATACACCATCAGAAAGGGAAAATGATTTCTTTTCTAATGAAGTTTGTTTCTTGCGTCTAACGTAATTTACTGAATTTTGAGAAATTTTTGAAAAATAGCCACTTTTATGCATCTTTTCCATTTGGGTTTCTTAAAATTCTCGCTTAAATAAATATTAAATTTCATTTATTATAAATAACAAGCACATAGAATGGTTGATGTGTAAATTATATTTAAAAAACACATTTTTGAATCTAGGTTAGAGAGTTACTTCAGAAAATTTCAGTGACTTCTCACCTAGTTACTGGTTTCTTTTATTTTTTATGCTTAGTAAGAAGTAGTCTATTCTCAAGGTCAAGGTGAAATAAACCCTAATCCAAATACTTGAAAGGGGAGAGGAGTAGAGTATGCTATTTAGTCGTTGCAAAATTGCAACATTCCCAAGACATCCTTAGTCTATTGCCCAATGAAGGGTAGAGAAGGATAATTCTTATTTTTGAAAAGGGGGAACAGGATTTTCAGTCTTTTGGTGCAATTCATGTAATAGAGACTGCTTCTCACTTGTGCAAAATTTGCTTGACCAGAAGAGCTATATCTAAAAATTTTATATATTCTAACACACAATGATATATCTATAGTCAAGAAACGTAATTTTTGTTAAATTTTTCCTTAATAAAATTGTCTTATAATTCAAAAGTATATTATTCTTTACATTTAGTTCACAAATATTTTTTAAATAGTTGTTACATGTTTGAAATAATTTTTTTTAAATATGTTTTTTAAAAAAGGAAGTAGAGATTAATGACTGGTATGTTGTTATATATATATAATTCTATGACTGTAGGCCTCAATGTCTAATGTACAAATGTTAAATATATATATATAGTTTTAAAAAAATCATTAAAATAAAAAAAGTCTCGATTTAAATAAAAAAAATCCGATTTAAATCAAATAAATCGATTTTTTTGAAAAAAATTAAAAAAATCAACAACCCTGCAAAGATATTTCCTTACTTCAGCGCAGCATTTAAGTATTTTATAAATAAAGGAAGACCACATTATTTTCCACTTACGCTTAAAAGAAAAATAGTTACCTTCTCCATAAGACTCGACAGAAATTGGTAGTTATGTCTCAAAATAAATGCATGATAAAGAACCAGAAAAATATAAAATAAATAAGAATAGAGACAATTAAAAAAGAATTTTATTTTCTATTACAAAAGTCCATTTACTTTTTTTTTTTTTTGACCTGAGCAACTTACACCCCTATGAGCCTTTTTTTTTTTGGTTGCCGATTTCTGTCTTTTAGTCCTGCCTTCAAGAAAGGTGAGGACTTCATTATTTATCTGGTCTCTACTTGCTGAACCCTCCCCATAAACAAGCTTTCAGTGTATGTCATACAGTCGTACTTGCTTTCCCCTTCTTATCCTCCTGTGAGGAACATCTTGAGCATTAGAATAATTACTGAAGAAACAACTAGTTAAAGAACGCGGGGCGCTAAGTCTTTGGGCGATGGATTGTAAAATTCTTAGAAAATACTCATTTTCTAATTTTCCCATTGTGGAGCGCTGATACTTGAATGCCACAATCTAGAATTATCTAATGTCAAGTTAAGTAAATTTGACTGCAAGAAAGAAGTCTTTGTGTTAAATACTTTTTAGACTAATTTTCTCTAAATCTCAGATAATATTAGCAATATACTTTTAAAACTGCTTAACATCTTTTGTATAAATATAGTTAAGCCAAGACCAATCATTCAAATGATTATTCATTTATGTTGTTTATCATTTATAGAAGCATTAGGTATATTGCCCCTCTGTTTTAAATGTCATCTCTGTACTAGAGCAGAAATGTGCCTCTGATAA